>SNQJ01S0197379.1:0-17297 GCA_010110895.2 Picea sitchensis | reverse complement strand
CCAGTATGGACTACGTCCACCAGAGAAATTGCCAGGTCCTTCATTTTATTATCCAACAAATGAAGGGATACAACCTACAACACACCCACTGTAAATTCCTCTTCTTTCTCTCACAATGTCCTCACTCAGAATACAATATTCACAATGATGCATAGACACAATACAATTTCCCTCATGAAGGAGGGTTTCCTTCTAGGGAAAAACCCCTAACATAACTTCTACCATCATATCTACAACCTTATAATGAATGATCTAGATTTACTATGAAATTACAATATACATTTACAAAGAAATTTTTCCTTCAGGGGCTTTGCCCCCGAACCCCGTAGGGGAGGCAAGCCCCCCCCTTCAAATCCCCCATGTGGAGGGGTGTACAATCTTCCGGGGTGTAAAGTCTTCATGGGGTATAAACACGACTGAAAACATAGACATCTAAATCAGGAAGATAATTAGGTTCCACAACCAAAAATCTCCCAGTTGGAGACTGATCTCAACAACTCCATTGTTGTTGTATCTGTTGGAATATGATCCTTCTTGGACCTGGAAAAATTCTGATCTTCACCTTCATGCTTGAAGACTAACTGAAACTGAATAGGAACTGAGTTTCTCCTTGGTTACTCCCTTTGTTAACATGTCTGTAGGATTTTGGATAGTGTGTATCTTTTCCAATTTCAAATGTCCATATTCCAAGACGGATCGTATGAAATGGTACCTGAGCTGTATATGCTTAGTCTTCGAATGGAAGGATTATTTCTTTGCAATATGAATGACACTCTCATTGTCACAGTACAACTTGCTATTCTCTTGCTTCTTTCCCAATTCCTCCATAAACCTATTTAACCAAATCATTTCTTTACTAGCCTCTGTAGCAACAACATACTTTTCCTCTGTTGTTGAAAGTGCAACAACCTTTGGCAGTTTTGAAATCCAACTTAATCTTGTTCCACCTATAATAAAAACATACCATGTGGTGCTCCTTCTTCTATCTTTATCACCTTCCATATATGAATCAACATATCCCTGTAGAATAGTGTATGAACCTCCAAAACATAATGCATGAGTAGCAATACCTGAGAATCCACTTTACTTCCTCCCAATGTTCTTTACCTAGATTGTTCATATATCTACTCACGACTCCCACTGCATGTGAAATATCTGGTCTTGTGCGAACCATCGCATACATCAATTTGCCAACTACTGATGAATAAGGGACCTTGGACATGTATTATATCTCCTCATGTGTCTTGGGATACATTTCTTTGGTTAATTTGAAATGGCTATCAAAGGTGAAATAATTGGTTTTTCATTCTGCATTCTAAACCTTTCCAACACCTTCTCTATGTACTCACCCTGAGACAATGTCAAATTGTGATTTTTCCTATATCTTGTTATTCTCATACCAAGGATTTTATTTGCAACACCTAAGTCCTTCATCGCAAAATAATTATCTAATTTCTTCTTGAGCACGTTTATATCCTGCATAGTAGACCCTGCAACAAGCATGTCATCTACATACAATAGCAATATAATATAGCTTCCATTTTCTAGTTTTTTAAAATAAACATAGTGATCAAAATGACATCTACTATAACCTTGTTCTGTCATAAACCTGTCAAACTTCAAATGCCACTGCCTTAGAGCTTGCTTTAGGCCATACACAATCTTATTCAACCTACATACCAAATTTCCCTTTCCTTTGACCTCATACTCCTGTGGTTGTTGCATATAAACCTCTTCCTCTAAATACCCATGGAGAAAAGTTGTTTTTACATGTAAATTTTCAAGATGAAAATATTCTATTGCCACAAGACTTAAAATAATCCTAATTGAATTCATCTTAACAACATGAGAAAATATTTCGTATACCTTTCTTTTGTGCAAACCCCTTTACAACAAGTCTAGCCTTGTACTGCTTTTTGCCTCCATCTTCTTGCTTCAACTTGTAAACCCATTTATTCTGCAATGATATTTTTTCTGCAGGAAACTGAACCAAATACCATGTCTGGTTATTTACCAGGGAATCCATTTCCTCTTTCATGCCTTACTCCCACTTCTTTTTAGTTTCTACATGCATTTCCTCTTTATAACATTTTGGTTCACCAGAAACAATCAACAATAAATAAAACAATGAAGGAGCGTATCATTTTGGGGGTCTACTTAACCTGGTAGATCTTCTAACAACACTTGCAAGAGTTTGAGGTACATATTTCTCTTTTTGTTATACATTTTGATTTTCTGGTACCTTTGGAATTTGTTTTTCAGTGATCTCATCAAGCACTGTGTATTATGATTTTTCCTTTTCTTGTATCTTTCCCTGCAACTGATATTTGTACATGACCTTCTCATTGAATATGACATCTCTACTCCTAATGATTTTGTGATTTTCATAATTCCATAAGTGATAACCAAAATCATTAACACTGTATCCAATAAAGATACACTTCTTTGATTTTCCCTCAAGCTTTGTTCTATTTTCTTTATCAATATGGACAAATGCTTCATAACCGAAAGTCTTCAAAACAAAATAGTTTACATTTTTACCTGTCCATGCCTCCTCTGGAATTCAACCATCCAAAGAGATTTAAGGTCCTTTGTTTATTAAGTAAACAATTGTATCTACAACATCTTCCTAGAACTGTAAGGGGAAACCAACATGCAATCTCATACTCCTTGCACACTCCATGATTGTCTTGTTCATCCTTTATAACACACCATTTTCTTATGGTGTTCCTGGAACTATCTTCTCTCTACAAATACCATGGTATGAACAATAATCATCAAAATATTTTCTGCAATATTCACCTCCATTTTTTTATCTAAGACACTTCAACCTTTTTCCTGTCTCATTCTCAACCAAATCTTTCCATTTCTTAAAAGTATCAAAAACATCACATTTTTGTCGAATGAAATCAACCCAAGTTTTTCTAGTTGCATCGTCAATAAAAGTAACATAATAATGAGAGCCATCAAGAGATGATACCTGAGTTTGTCCCCCTACATATGTATGCACAAGCTATAACCTTTCACTCTTCTTTTCTTTTCTGACTCTGAGAAATATGACTCTCTTTTGTTTTCCATAAACAAAATGCTCATATAAATCCAAATCAATTTATTTAAGATATGGAAACAAATTTATTTTGTGAAGTATTTGAATCCCCTTCTCACCCATGTGTCCAAGCCTATGATGCCACAGTGTTGTATCCACTCCTGTAGAATCTAAAGAGATAGAAGAGTCGATATTACCAATATATAAATACAATGTACCTACCTTCTCTCCTTTTGCTATCACCAATGATCCTTTGGTGATCTTCCATGCCTTATTTGTAAATATAGATATACACCATTCACTTGCCAACTGCCCTTTTAACATTATATTTTTCCTTAGATCTGGAACATGTCTTACCTCTTTTAACAACCATTGGTTTCCATTCCTTTTCTTTATTTTTACCTTTCCCATTCCAACAATTTTGCATGGTGCATCTTCACCCAAATGAACCTGTCCAAAATCTTCTTGAACATAATCTAGAAAATGTTTCCTATGAGGTGTGGCACAAAATGAAGCCCCTGAATCTACTTCCCAAGACCTAGAAATATTATCTATAGAAAGAATCAAAGCATCTTGTAACACATCACCTGTTACATTTTCTTCCTGATTTTTCTCCTATTGTCCATCTCATTGTTTCTTTGGAGCTATGTAATCTTTCTTCAGATGTCATTTCTTCCCATAATTACAACACTCTATCTTTCTGAGTCTGGATTTGGATCTTCCCTTCCTAGAATTCTCGCGGTTCCCTAAGCCCTTTCCTCTATCCTTTTGTCTTCCCCTGTTATCCATGTTTAATGCATTACCTGATGTCTCACTTGTGCTTTTCCGTCACATTTCCTTGCTAAGAATAACACCAACAACATCATCAAATTTTGGAGTGTTTGAACCAGAGACAGAGTTACTTACAACCATGAACAAGACATTCCATCTTTCTGGCAATGAGCACAAAATTAGAAGAGCCCTGACCTCATCATCAAATTCCACTTTTACAAAACTTAGTTGATTAGTAACCATATTAAATTCATTTAAATGATCTACAACATACCCACCTTCTGACATCTTCATATTAAATAATATTTTCATTAGAAATACTTTATTGGACGTCAAAGGTTTTTCATACAGTTTAGCCATTGCGTCCATCATCTCCTTCATTTTCTTTCCTTTTGAAATATTGAAATCCATCGACATTGCCATGCTCAGTCGTATCGTTCCTAGTGCCTTTCTGTCAAGAACCTCCCATTCTTCATCCTTCATGGTTGTTGGCTTCTTTTCTATTCCAACCAATGGTAGGAATAAATCCTTCTGATATAAATAATATTCCATCTGCATCTTCCATAATTGGTAGTTTTGTCCATTAAATTTATCTACCCTAAACTTTCCATCTTCCACCATTGCTCCCACTCGAACCAGGAACCCTCTTTTCATGCGAGCTACGTTTCACTCGAATACCATTTGTTAGAAAAATAGGATCACGGAGCGATAAAATAAAAAAAATGTGGAAATAAAACAAAAAATATACATAATATAATAGAGACACATATATGCGTGGTTCACCCAGTGTGGGCTACATCCACTAGAGAAATTACCGGGTCCTTCCTTTTATTATCCAACAAATGAAGGGATACAACCTACAACACACCCGCTATAAATTCCTCTTCTTTCTCTCATAGTATCCTCACTCATAATACAATATTCACAATTATTCATAGCTGCAATACAATTTCCCTCATAAAAGAGGGTTGCGTTATAGGGAAAAAAAACCTAACATAAATTCTACCGTCATATTTGCAAACTTATAATGAATGGTCCAGCTTTACTATGAAATTACAATATACATTTACAAGGAATTTTTTTTTTCGGAGGCACGTTTGCCCTTGGACATCCCAGCAGGGGGAATCGGCCCCCCAGACCCTGCAGGGGATAAATCCCCCCCTGCAACTCCCCCGCGTGGAGGGGTGTACAGTCTTTCGGGGTGTAAAGTCTTCATGGGGTATAAACACGGCTGAAAACAAAGGCCTCTGAATCAGGAAGATAATCAGGCTCCATAACCAACAATAACATGTTATCATGGGTTAAGTTGTAATGATTCAGTGTCATAGGACTTTATCATTAGGGAAGTCCTTTCATCGAGTGTTTTTTCCTTAGGTAATTAATTTAGCTTTTTCAGCGATTTTAATTACTTGATTTTTTCACTCAATAATCCTCCAAAGTAGTGAAAGGTGTTGTAATGATCGAGCCCGGTAGGTAAATAAGTGATACAAGTATTGTAAATGACCATACTATACATCTCCTAGAGTCTCGCAAAATTTCATTAAGTTTTGATAGGTGTTTTTAATAATTAAAATTTCATGTAAATTGGAAAATTTTAATTATTTTTTATGTAAAATGTAAAAAATTGGTACTTGGAGATTTTGTATAGGGGTATGGGTACTCAAATCAAATGGATTATGACACCCTACACCCTTGGACCAAATTTCAGCTCAATTGGACAAGTTTTTCTAGGTCAATGTCCATGAGGATTCCAAGTCAGTCAAAAGTCAACAAATAATTGGCTAAGGTAAAAATGTTAGAAATTGTAAAAGTGACTTAAATCATGAAAAAGTGGGGGAGAGGATAGTTCCTATTTTATTTCCTAAGTTAAAAAGTGATAACTCACTAAGAGAGGACCTCCCCAAGCCAAGTTCTAACAACTTAGTAGGTTTCCCTAGCAAGAGGGGTGCCCCCCCTCTTCTTGAACATTGGAAAAATGTAAAACGCTAAGGTGGGGGAGAGCCCCACACCTTGGACGCCCCCCTTGGACCATGGATAAGTGTTTAAACACAAGGAATGGGGTTCCAATCCCCTAAAACCTCACCCCTCTCTCATGTGGTGCACCCTTCTCTCCCTCGGTGTGCCCCCCTTGTTTGTGGGCCTCCCTCACATGAATGTGACACTTGTAATGCATGGAAACGGGGTCTCCCCTCTCTCCCTCCCTTAAAATAAGGCCCCCTCTCCTCATTTTGGTATCAAGTTTTAGTGTAACTTTATGCTGCCCAAATTTCTCCTCACTCTCTCTTTCTCTCTCCCCATTTCTCTCATGTAATCTTGCTGCAATATTGTAACCATTCTTTTGGATAATAGAAGTGAAGTTTTGGAGGCTCTCTTGGTGTTCTTATGGTGATATCTTGGTGTTCTATTGGAGTGTTCTTGGTTTTCTATTGGAGTGTTCTTGGTGTTCTTGTTTGATGTTCTCATTGAGGTAATATTTCTACAATTTATGTTCATTTTTGTTCACATTGTTTTACTTGAAGAACCCCAAGCAAAGTATTTTGTTGGGGATAAATTTGTATTAGTATTTCTATAAATTTATGTGAGTTGTTTTTATTTGAGTTTGCAAAGTATTTTGTAACAAGGATTTACAAGTTTGCAGGTTATCAAAAGCTTGGATGAGTGGACTCCAAAGGCTTCACTTAAATTTCTGATATAATTTTCAGCACTTTCCTATTTATTTTCTGCACATATTCCCCTTTAAATATCTCAATCTAATCAATTTCTAAGTTCATATTTTTAATATAAAAATTTATGTTTTGAGTAGTAACAAAAAACTAACTTGTTTTGAGTGATTTTTGGTATTTTCCAGCACACTTTACTTGTTGTTTTGTGCAGGTTTTCACCAGTCTAAGGGGAGGTGCTACCCAATTTTGGCCACAAGGAGATCAAGAAAGCATCCAAGGGTTTGTTGGATTACTGAGAGGGGTGAATCAGTAATAACGTAATTTTAATCCTTTTTCTTCAAATGTTATATCAATGTAGAATTATTATCCAATAATGAGCAGTAATAAATAAACAATCACACACATGCACAATACACCAGTGTTTTACGTGGAAACCCAAATAGCACTTTATTATTTATTTTCTGCACATATTCCCCTTTAAATATCTCAATCTAATCAATTTCTAAGTTCATATTTTTAATATGCAATTTATGTTTTGAGTAGTAACAAAAAACTAACTTGTTTTGAGTGATTTTTAGAATTTTCCAAAGACACTTTACTTGTTGTTTCAAAGTGTGTTTTCACCAGCCTAAGGAGGTGCCACCCAATTTTGGCCACAAGGGAGATCAAGAGCATCCATGGTTTGTTGGATTTCATCAGAGGGTGTGAATTAGTAATAACATAATATTAATCACTTTTCTTCAAATGTTGTATCAATGTGGAATTATTATCCACAATGATGAATAAATAAACAATCACATACATGCACAATACACCAATGTTCTACGTGGAAACCCAAATCGAGAAAACCACTCTGAATGCTTTTATATGTCTTGAAGAATTACATTCATTGAAGCAATTAACTTCCTTTGTTTTCCAACAGAATCGGAAGGAGGCTCCAACCCTCTGGGCTGTGTTGCCAACCTCGAGGGAAGCTCCAACTCCCCAAATCTCTCATGTTACAACCGTATGAGGCTACAACTCCCCAATGTTCTCTCAAGAACCGGAAGGTGGCTACAACCACCTGGCCCTTTGCCTCAACTCGCCACCCTCGCCAAGTAGAAGTAGAATGATGGAACCACTGCCACACTATCAATTGCAGATATACCACTGTAAACCTCGGGTACTCCATAAAATCAACCATGCATCAACCATGCATCAACTCCTCATCTATAAACAAGTGCATCAACCATGCACCAACCTCAGAACAACCAGCATTTTAAACAAAGCATCAACCATGCACCAACCTCAACAAAATCCCTCATCAATTCCATCATCCAAATCTAATCTGTACCTCCTGTATTAGACTGCATATATCATCACATTCTCAGAACCTTCCTGAATAAAAGACTAGCATTTTCCTGCAAACTTGTTTTTAGTCTCATGCCTAGTTTTGGATTAGTCAAATGTACCTCGGACTTAAAGTAATCATAACTTTAAACCTCAGAATGTATAAAGATCTCAAACTGATACACACTGTTCTCTGTGTTTTATGTAATTCCTCCAAGTGGTATCTACTTGGAACCTCTCGCAGAGTTAAGGGTAGCAAGCGGTATACCTCGTTGAATTCTGGCTTTATTCTAGAAATGCTCTTGTAGAGAGTGCCCCCGCACTGAATATTTGTTGAACACCTAAAACTGTTACATAGAATATTAAAGCCTTTTAATTCTAACTGAAACATTTGGTCTCAATCAATTGGGATTTGTTATGGAAGAAGGTGACGTTGTTACCCGGGGTAAACAATTGATTTTATCTAGTTTCGTGGATCTCACAAACCCTATTTTCATTGTAGAAGTGTAACTCCAAAAATACAAACGAACCACAAGCTGATTTTTTGAACCACAGATACTTGATAGTTTCACTTTAATAGCAATTTCGTGATCTGAATCATTATAGAAAAAAGTTATAGCGAAATGGTGAGATAACCTAAAATAACATACCATAGAAAAGCACCTTCAAAAGAATTTATCCTTCCTTTGCATTTCTCGGGCCTTCTTTTCTTCTATCTTCAAAGATTCCTCACAAGATATCATTTGTAAAATCCTCGTATTAACCCATAGATATTCACATTCTCAAGTGTGTTTCAAAATGAGAGAGCCTTGCATCTTATTTATACCTCCAGCAGTTTCCTTAAAAACATATTCTCCTAGTGGGTCACTCTTGGTCCCACCCTCCTTATTTTAGGTTGGGTCCACTTCTAACTTCTCCCTTGCTCATTATTGAAATAATTTTATTTTGAATTCACTTTTGAATTATAATACACTCATCACTCTTACAATTTCTATTATTTACCTTTTAAAAATCTCTTAAACCACTTTGATTACTTTGACCTTGGGTCTCTGTATTTACATCCGAGGGTCCTCCAACTCTCGTAAGGGACATAACTCTCAAACCGCGGAGGAGTTATGTGACATTGTACATACCAATTTAAAATGGTACGACATGTACCATCCATATAGAATAGTATTATCCTAAAATATATCATAACTCATACCATTATCCATCAAACAAACTTGGGTCCATTACCCAACTCCTGCGGGTCTCCCAACTTCATGTATTATAACTCTAACCGTGGAGGAATTATGTGGACGCTCCATACCACCGTATGCACAAGCACTATCCATCTAGGGATAGTTTCACCAACAATTTCCTTGATTCATCTCATTATACAATCATGTGGGTCCTCCAACTAATTTTCAGAGTCTCAACTGTGAAGCTGCCTTCTCCCCGCGGAGGGCTTTCACCATATAATTCACTTTCGAGTTCATCCATTTTACACTATCAATCATGATAAGACCACAATGATTCATCTATACATTTTTCCAACAATGTATCATACCAATGGAACTACATCGATCCATCTTCGCCCATGTATCAATGACAACTCATTGATCCATCTTCATCTATGCATTCTCATCAAGGATACATATTATATTACATCAACTAATAATCAATCAACTTTGACATCAATCAATCACTTGAAATCAATCAATCAAAACCATATTGGTATCAATGACAACATGGATCCAACAATCTCCCCCTTTGTATCGAGTAATACTAACATTGATGTTTATTGATGTGTCAACATGTAGATACATCATGTTCTACATCAATATCAATGTGATTATCTCTCCACATCAATCTCTCCCCATCAATAGACATCAAACACATCAATGTGGATTATCTCTCCCCTTTGATATCAATGGAGGCAACATATTCTCCCTCTTTGGGGCTGCTCTATCCTAATTCCTTTGATCTTCCTATGAATAATTCCTCCTTGAAACATAAGCACACCATGTAGCGATCGAATCATATCAGCCATGCTCCCCGAAACTATGCCTCTGCCCTCTCCTCAGATCTGATAAATCTGATCCACTGAACCATGCCTCTCTCAGATCTTAATAAATCTCTCCCCTTTATTAATACCTAAAGTATCTTTTCCATCCGGTTGTTCCCCTCAAAGATTATCCCTCTTATGGTGGTGTGCTTCCCGTACATATCATCTAAGACATATAAGATAGCAATTCAAAGTATCTATTTTGAGTAGAAATAACCCAAGTTCGGCTAAGATATTCAAAGGCTTCCCTTTGAAGTGGTTTTGTAAAGATGTTCGCCACTTGTTATTTTGTGCCCGTACATACCTAAACTCGATGTTCTTTTCTCGCGAACCTCGCCTCAGAAAGTGATAATTTTTGATTTGAATGTGTTTAGTCTTGGAGTGTATCAATCGGTTTTGAGATAATGATGGTATCTCTTGTATTATCATCACAATATATTGAAATGGGCTCATCATACTCAAACCTATATATCTCACAAAGTTTTGTTTTATCCAAAGAACTGGTGGCTAACATGCCGCCGCCGCAATATACTCACAAATTAGAGGCTAGAGATATCGATGATTGTTTATTGCTTAGCCATGATACTCAACACTCAACCAAGTAGAACGGGCCGCTTCCATCGGGTGTGCTTCAATTTGGCCATCAATACACCGCCCCACCGTGATCTATGTAGGCCATATGATAGATCTTTTCCTCTTTGATACCATAATCCAAACTCTTCGCTCCTTTGAGATATCTCAAGATCCTCTTTACCGCTAATACATGTGATTCCTTTGCAGGTGCTGCTTCAAATCATGCTAATTCGCCCAATCAGTCAGATATATCTCACTGTCCGGATGTTGTCACATATAGTAGTCGCTAATCATCGCACCTATATTGCCTTCGGACCAGACTTTGAATCATCATCTTTGCTCAACTTTGCAACCGGTTTGCATGGGAGTGATAATTGGTTTGCATGGGGAGTGATAACCGGTTTGCAATCTTCCATTCCGAACCCTCTTTAGTATAATTTCTCTTATATACTTCATTTGAGAAATAAAAAATTCCTTTGGTTGCTTTGACATATATCCAAGTCCCAAAGAAGGATAGTTCTCCAAGAAAATACATTTCCCCAAATTCACTCTACATGTTTTTTTGCAAATTTTTGGCTTAACTTGACATCATCACTACTAAAAATAATATCATCAACATAAACTTCAATTAATAAAATATTACCTTTGACTTACCTTTTTGATGTAGAGGTTGTTGTCTCAGACTTTTCGACCCTCGCTCGTTGCAGATACTTATCCAAATTGGAGTACCATGCTCGCCCATCATCATATCTTATTAAACCTGCTAAGTTCTTACAAATCCATCTCTCGTCTATACCGTCTAAGACTCTACTTATGAATCAGCCATAATGCTAACTCCATTTATCATTATAATACTATCAAACTATACTCTATGCTAATCGATTGCTCAATATGTTCTTCAAACTCTCAAGAAGTCGCTTCTAAATGATATGGTTCTTTGGTCTCATTACAACTATCGATAGACTCCCCTGCCCCGATATCTTAGTATTATTTGAGTCTCTAAGCCAAGGCCTAACAATTCTCCATGTGTATTCATCATCATCTTCTACTAGATTCATCATCATCTCTATTGGTAGATTTATTATCTCTCCTCGAAATTCTAATTTCTTTCTATCTATGGATCTATCTTTTCACAATGTCTCGAAAAGTACAATCTCTTGAATCCTAGTTCCTATTTACTCCTGCTCTTCCTTTCTTTCGCCATTTTCCTTTTCTCCTCAGAATTTTCCTCATCTCGCTTTTATCGTCAATCTTTATGATCTCTCGGGTAACTGGCCTTGTTCAATTGCTCTTTCCCCTTTGCTTTCTTATCCATACTTTCTTATATCCTATATTAGTATTGCCCTCTTCATGGAAGTATCGATCATGCTTCTATAATCAATCGCTATGTGTCCATAGTTAGCGCATACTTTTGTAACACTTCCAATGTTAAGTGTGAAACCACATAGGGTACCTGGCCCGCTTTGAACATTTCCTTTTATAATCCCCGTAACCTTATGTCCAAAGTTAGTACAATAAACAATGACCATAAAATAAATTTTCATAATTGAGGAGATTCTTTGTATGAGTCTTTCCAATTTTTTCTTTCGACTCCATCACATCATGATTGAAGTTTGGGCTTGAACATGGATGGTATTCTTGAAGATGTATCTTCAATAGTTTCTCAGATCTGCTGACCATGACTTTCCTTTGAGTATTTCTCAGATAACTCTTCTATTTTCATTATTATTTTCTAGCAACCAGAGTGCTTCTCTCATTCTCTACAATTGATATGTGGATGTTTCGCTGCTTTCAACTCTTGTTGAGTTTCATACCTTTGACTCTCATAGGACAAATCTCTTTTCTTTCTTCTGGGTGATTCTTAAACCTCTTCTTTCTTCATTATCCTGAGACTTCATGACCTCTTTCCCGGCTTCTCCTTGTTTCTTCAAGTTGGATTTTCAATGCAATTATTTCTTCTTCCATTCTCTCTTCTTGACCAAACCTTCCTCGCTAAGTTGGTTTAAATCATTGGTTCTTTCCTTTAGATGATCCATCAATATGTTTCTCTCTTCTCAGATGTCTTCCTTTTGTGTTGCTATTGGCTTCTAAACATTTCTTTGATATTCTAGAGTTTCTTCCTAATTCCTCTTCTTCCGCCTCTTCTAGTTGGTTTCCAAATTCTTATTGATGACCTGCTTATCCTTTTTATAACTTTGAACACTTTGCTTTGCTTCATCAATTCTTTGGATGACTTGTTTTCTTCTTTCTTTCCTTTGATATTTCATTGCACTGATCAAATTTTCTTCGTAATCAACTGCCCATCATACCTCTTTCCAACCCCAACGTTCGACATGATGAGCATCTTTCTCTTTATTCTGCAGACCGTGCATTCTCTTTGGCATTTTCTGAATTCGCGATGGGTGAAGAATATATGTCATGTAACTTATCCCAGTTCTTTTGGTCGATGAACATTTACCAACCTTTTCTCTTACCTGGCTTAGGTAATCCTTTCCCAGATGAAATCCATTTCTATTTGTTATTCTTCTTCAATCCCCTCTTGGTTGCAGTCTTTGCCCTTTTGAAACTAGTCATATCCTCAGGAATAACTCTATAGCCAAATATAATATCCCTGCGCCTGTAAAAATACTTCATTCCTTCCGCTCCATATCTCATACTTAAAACTATTCTCTCGACCATTGAACATTGGTACTCCATTCTCTATCAATCCATGATATCCTTTCTAGTGGTTGCTTACTTCAAGGTCCCCGCTCGATAATTCACAATTGTTGGATTACCGAGAGGGGGGGTGTCCTTAATGACGTAATTATAACCTTTTCTTCAAATGTTATATCAATGTAGAATTACATATCCAATAATGAGCAGTAATAAAGTAAACAACACCACAATACATGCACAATACACCAGTTGTTTTACATGCGGAAACCCAAATCAAGAAAACCACTGCACGCTTTTTCTTATATATGCCTAGTACTATATCTACCTGAAAGCATCAACTTCCTTTTGTTTTCCAACAAGAACTGAAGGAGGCTCCAACCCCCTAGTTTCGTAAGTTGCGTTCCGAGGGAAGTCAAACCTCCCAAATTCTCCTCAAGTATGTTCTAAGGAGTGCTAAGCAATCCCCAATGTTCTCCTAACCGGAAGGTGGCTACAACCACCTGCCCTGTCCGTCCGGCCACCCTCGGTGCAGTAGAAGTAGAATGATGGAACCACTGCCACACTATCACCGTGAGATATACCACGTAGTAAACCTGTATCAATAAATCAAATCCATGCATCAACCATGCATCAACCTCAGACATAAACAAGTAAACAACCTCCTCATGCAACCAACCCTGTAATCAACCTCAGTATTCTTTTAAACAAGTGCATCAACCATGCACCAACCTCAAAAGCCCTCATCAATTTTCATCATCCAAATTGATTTGTAACTCTATAATAGACCTGGTGGCATCATCACATTCCTGCAACCTTCCTTAACAAAAGACTAGCATTTTCATCAAACTTGTTTTTAGTCTCACATGCCTAGTTTCCTTTTGATTAGTCAACAACTACCCTAACTTGAAGTAATCAACTTTGAACCTATAATGTATAGTGTAAAGATTTCAAACTGATACACAATGTTCTTCAAGGTGTTTTTATGTAATTCCTCCAAGTGGCACTACTAAACCTCCCTTAAAGAGTTAGAAAAATGCAGTTCCTTGTCAATTCTCAAGCGACTCCTAGAGAGCGCCCTTGTAGAGAGTGCCCCAAGACCAAATGTTTTATGGAATTATCTGACACTGTTACACTGCAGCCTTACCCCAACTGACACATTTGGTCTCACTGGAATTTGATCTGTTATGAAGAAGTTATTTTGTTTTTACCCGAAACACATGAAACTAGTCAAAATCATGTGTTTCAGGACTGGCCACAAACCTATTTTCCATATAGATCAACTCTAAAAAATACAACGAACCACGTAGCTGATTTTTAAACCATTAGTTGTTTGGATATGTTTTCTCACTTTCAAAAATTTGTGGATCTTAGAATCATTATAGAAAAAAGTTATAGCTGAAATGGTGAGATGACCTATAAAATAACATGTACCATGTGTTAACCTTCAAAAGAATTTATCCTTCCTTGCATTTCTGGCCTTCTTTCTTCACTTTCTCCCTGTGAATTTCGGCTAAGATATCATTTGTAAATATCAAACACCTAGATATTCAATATGCTCAAGTGTGTTTCAAAATGAGAGAGCCTTGCTCCTTATTTATACTCCAAGTAGCTTCCTTAAAAACATATTCTGTGGGTCACTATCTCCCACTCCCTATTTTAGGGTTGGGTCTACTTATAATTTCTCCATTGTAGCCCATATTTTGAAATAATTTTATTTTGAATTCAATTTGAATTCTTTATAATACACTCATCACTTCACTTTTATTATTTACCTTTAAAATCTCTTAAACCACTTTGGATTACTTGACCTTTGGGGGCTTCTAGGTGACATCTCAGGGTCCCTCCTTAACTTCAAAGCAGCTATAACTTCTCAAACCGTGAGGAGTTGTGTGACATTGTACATACCACCGTAAATGGCATGACATGTAACATCCATATAGAACAGTATTATCTTGTAAGCCATATCAAAACTCATACTATCCATCAAACAAACTTGGGTCCATTACCCAAAACCTGTATTCCCAACTTCTCATGGCTATAACTCTAACTGTGAGGGAATTATGTGATGTTCCACATACCACTAGAGTCACGGTTTCGACAATCACTTCATTCAATCTAGATAAGTTCTCACCTCAACAATTTGGATCTTCATCTCTCGTTATTCCCTCATAAGCATGGGTCCTCTAAAATCCATTCTTCTGTGATAACTCCAATCCGTAAAGCTGCCTTCCTCAAGTGAGGGTTTTCACCATAAGGACCACTTTGGAGTTCATCCATTTCTACACCTTATCAATTATGATAACACAATAATGACCACATCTATACATTTTCTCCAACAATGCATCATATACCGGAACCATTATCGATCTGATCTTCATCATATCACTTACAACTCATTGATCCATCTTCATCTATGCACAGTTCTCATCAAGGACAATAAGCTACATATTATATTACATCAATCATCAATCAATCAATCCTTTGACATCAATCAATCACTTGACATCAATCAATCAAACCATTGGCATCAATGACAACATGATCCAACAGGGTTGTGGTGCAAAACCCTCGCCTTCTTCTTACTTTACAAATCCTTGTAAGCATCCCAAGAGACTCTCTTGGGCTTGCATTCTTTACTCATATCATTATTTCTAAATTGTAAAGTATTTTCAAGTTTTTGTTTTCCCCACATCTTGCATGTGAGTGGCTTTTCCACCCTTGCAATACCGTGTTGGCTAGATTAGTTGTTCAATTTGTAATTTTTACTGATGTTAATTTCCCCACTTCTCCCATAAAGAGAAGGTTGAGTGGCTAGGATCTAGTTATTTTACTTTTAAAGTATTTGTTCCCACCTTGGTCACAAAATAGGTAGGCTTTGTCCTCCATCTTGTGCCATAGTTGTGAGGCTTCTTAAATTGTTTCATTTTTTTTCTCACCTTTGTCCTTAAGGAAAAGTTGTGTGGCTAGTTTGTTTATGCCTTTCATTTTGAGTTATTTGTCATTGTGTCCACACCTTGCATGTGAGTGGCTTTGCCACCCTTGCAAAATCGTGCTAGCTAGTTTAGATTTATTTTATTGCAAGTCATCAAAAAATTTCTCTACCATTTTCCCTGTATTCCCTCCCCCTACCACTTGTGGATCTTGGGTGAAAAGAAAGGAAAAAGGACTTTGTGGCTAGTCTAACTAGGCACTCATTTCCATTATTGTTTGGCCACTAAAAAAGGGTGACTTGTGGCGGCTAGAAGGGTTTGAAGTCGAGGATGGTTTGACGGCACTAAGTGTCCTCCTTATTGAGTGCCCAACACCTTGGATTTGACCTATGGAGCTAGGGGAGAACCTTATTGTTTTCTTGTTGAGCATCCAACATTTCCTCTTGGTTAAGGGATAAATACTTGCATTAGTCATATAGCTTAGGTTTGCTACAATTCACATATAATCCCCCTAAGTTCAAGAGAGACCTAAAATTAACTAAAACTAACCTACTCACATTACACAACATTTACATTTCAAGTTTTTCTATTTCCTTTCAAGCACTTTTACATTTCATTTCTTTTAGCAAATTCTTTACGTGTGGATATTTACATTTATCAAAGCATTATTTACTCTTTGTTGCAAGTATTATTTATTCCTTTGAAAAATAATTGTTTTAAGTTTAAGGTTATTATTCAATTCATTGTGTAGATATTTCATGAGTTTGTTTCATTTTTGTAGAGTTATCTTTATTTTGTATATATTGGAATAAGTGGATTTTGATAATCTTTAGGCATTGGTCTAATTGTTGTTTTATAAAATAAATGTTTGTTTGTCATTGAAAGAATTACATCTTGCATTGTTTCTTGTCATTGGGTTGGCTCTCCCTAATCAATAACTTAATTAACTCCTAGAACTTTACTAAAACCTTCACATAGTTTAATAGGTTCTACCCCCCTTGGCTTCCCTAGGAGTGAGCCTAGACAAAATGAGTCTAGATTGAGGTGACAATGGGTCTAGACTTAGGTTTGTGCCTCCAAGGACACACCAAGTGGGTTGGATACTTCTCTACATTTGTAGGTGTGTATTAGGACGGAAACAAGTTTAAAGAGTTTCTTAGAGAGATTGGAATCCTCACCATTCCATCCACCTAATCTTACATGTTGTGTCCATCTATTGTTCATATCTTCTCTAGAATCTATGTTGTAAAACATGAACTATTAGTCAAACATAAAAGATC
>SNQJ01S0197378.1:0-16233 GCA_010110895.2 Picea sitchensis | reverse complement strand
TCAAACAAACTTGGGTCCATTACCCAAACCCGGGGTCTCCAACTTCTCATGGCCATAACTCTCTAACTGTGAGGAATTGTGTGTCCTTCCACATACCACCGGAAATGACATGACAAGAACTATCCATATAGGATATTTTCCATGACAAATTCACTTTCCTTCATCTCATTATTCCACAATTAATCATCGGTTCTCTTACTCCACATAGAGTCTTCCCGTGAGGGATTTCACCATAAGGGGACCACTTTGGATTTCATCCATATTTACTTCTTATCAACCATGAAAAAACAATAATGAGTCATATTTACATCAAACAATATTGGGTCTATTACCCAAACCTTTGTGCTATGGGGCTTTCTTCAAGGGTTGACATCAATGACAACCAACCTTAATCAACAAATACCTTCAATATATAGGCTTGAGAGGCACAACCACCATGAGAAAATGAAGGATATGGTTGAGGATATGGCTCCTTAAGTTTGTATTATATCCTAGGATAAATCCCATAGGGTTGGATTCGACCAAAAAAAACCCCATCCATCAAGAGCTGTTCCTTAGGAAAAGGTGATGAATCCCCAATTTCTCTCTAACAAGACTGACACTCTGCTAAAGTTGAAAATAGGGTGCCATTATATAGAGTGTCACTCCTCTAACATGGAAAGGGGGAACAATTTAATGAAGTGTAACTCCCCTAGAATGTCCATGGGTGCCACCCTTTATAAATGCCCCAAAAAGGGTTGATTTTCCAAGAAAAAGGTGTGTTTTTGGCCTTCAAATGATGGGTTTCTTCCTCCAATATGACTTAGGGATCATGGAAAATGTTTTTCATGGTGTCAAGGTGCTGAGACACTCAGGAAAGTGAATGTGGCACTTGGTAAGGTCCATACGACACTTGCGACAGTTCATGTGACACTTAACAAGGTGCATACATCACTTTGCAACACTTAGGGTGGGAAAATAAAATGTGACATTTTGGTGTGTAACAGATGTGCCCTAAAGTGTGAGGTCAGAAGAGAAATTGATGGCCAAAACACTTTATAAATTATTCAATGCAAGGGTGATGGAGTTGGAGAACCTGGAAGAAGCTGCAAACAATCATCAGTCAGTATGCAAATATGTTCCATTTCTAAGGTAGGCATACCTATGCTCAGAATATGAGATGACTCAAAGCATGGTCATCGACCAATTCACTACGGATCCATGAGAATATTTAATAAGGATATGGACACCAGAGATACAATGTGGATACATACCTCCATGACATGAGTTGATCGTTGCCATGGAAAATACAAAGTGGAGCTACAAGAGGACAAAACATATCCACGGATCAATACAATGTGGAGCTATGTGACAATATATATATCAATAATATTTCCAGCATGGTGATTTCACTGAAATATTTTACATTCTAAAATAATCTCCATCACATCCTAAAAAAGCACATGACAGAGTGAGTGCCCAACCCAGGGTCTTTGTCCTGATCCCGATGCAGTACGAATCTAGCCGTGTGAATAAATGATTTGATGTCGAACATGGTATAAACCACTTTATTATCTGTCATTGAGGTATACCATTAACAAGTGTGAGGGAAATCACCAATGATGAAAATGAATCCCAAGGTACCCTAGTACATTTGAGTGAATGTGAATAAATGAGTTGAGGTCGAGTACTCATGGAATCATATGATCATAGGTCAACGATATAAACCTATTGTCGGAAGTGAGGAGGCATTCCATTGAGGCATGCAGGTCCCAAGGTACTATCTAGTTTCTAATTCTAATTCCCGAATGATGTGTTGAAGTCGATAGGAAAAGACTCATCAAAGGAGGGCCTTGATGTATCATTGACACAAAATTGACACAGAAAAGTGATGCAAGATGGTGGATCGAATGAGTATGGACTGACATAGGAAATGGAAACTGGTAATACTACAGATGGATGGTTTGAATTGAAACTTCCCTTGAACATGATGAGGAACGACAAGTGACTTGGAAACATTTGAATCGACGAGTACCAAGAAAATAATGTGATGGAAAATAAGAGAACTCTTTGACTGGAACGAAAAAGTATATAAACACATGGAATTGGTATGACTCAGAGATAAGCAAATTATCCAATTGTAAGACGAGACACAAACAAGTTCCATGTTTAAGGGAGACAATAGCTTCCATAAAGGATTCCAAAAACATTGGTTCACTTCCTTCAATTTTTCCCCCATCCAGATAGATGAGTACCCTTTATTTTTTAATGGGCTTGAGGAGGATAAAATATGATCGATATAACTCATCCTTTAGATAATTCCCTCATCACATGTTTAACGAACCTGAAGAAGGAGGGGTCTGGTCTTGTATGGGTCCTGAAGATTGGACTCACATAGGTCCTTCGATGTATAGATTTATGAGCCAAAAGAAGGTAAAATCGATGGTTTTTCATGTTTAAAGAGTCTGAAAAGAACTTAAAGACAACTCCACAGATGACTTTTTCGTAAATTTAGTCACCCAAGCCCGAAAAAAGTGTAAAACAATATAGGGGAGAACTATTCTAATCATGCTTGACTAGAGTATTTCTTTTTTGTAATTAGTCTCGCGAAGCCGAAAAAGAGATAAACTTCCACTTGAAAGACTCCCTTTCAAACCTTTTAACGAGTGTGAAAGGAAACAAGTCGACAACATTTTTATGTTTAGGGAGTCTAAAAAGAGCTTAAAGGAAACTCCAAAGAGTTCCTTTTTCGTATAGATTTTACGAGTCCGAAAAAGAGAAAAAAGTATACTCTGTAACCTATTCTCATGTTTTAACAAGCATGAGAAATAACAAAGACTGAGCTCGGTAACCTATTCTCATGTATTTATGAGCACGAGAAAGAACAATACTAAGCTCGTTATAGAAAAGCCTACTACGTTACGATGGGAATGACTCCCAAGCGAGGATCACTCCTAAAAGTGTGTCTCTCTAGAGGTATTTTTCCCCCATCTTGTGTGATAGAAGCTAGTGGCTTCCCTCCAACATGATGTCCATAGGCTAGAGACCTGCCCCCCAAGCGTCGTTTCCTCCGACGAATCTTCTTCTTTCCTCTTTTAGGTTTTTGGTTACTAATAGGAACATTTTTCACTAGGTGGAGGAAAAGAAGGTTCAATAATTCAATCCAAAGGGAGACTCAATTCGAATGGAGGGGGGTCTGTTTCATTTTTTAAAGATCTTGGCAGAGACAATGAACTATTTTCATAAGTGTTTGTTTCATTTTTTAACGAACTTGACACAGAAAATAACTATGCTCGTAAGTGTCTGTTTCATTTTTTAATGAGCTTGACACACGAATAAAACTATGCTCATCGAGACCAGGTACTACCAAAGGATCATATAATTCAAAGGATTGTCACACCTGAGTTAAAATCGTGTTTAACATGGAAACCTGTGTGGTGGTAGGAGAGGGCAAAGGAAAAACCCCCATGGACAAGGAATCCTTAAGAAGACCTACTCCTACACTCTCAAAACTAGACTATCCTAGAAAAGTGACATTATTCGTTGCAACATTGTGGAGATCTGGAGTTGTATATTCAAGTTGGTCAACTGTGATAATTTTTCCTTGATGAGAAAATCGCAAAATACGAAAGACTGAAGATGTGATGGTAGTCATCGCATAGAGCCAACTACGACCAAGTAAAAAATTATAATCCAGGGGTGTGTCAACCACTTCGATATCGACCGATGTTCAATGTCACAATGAAATATTACAAGAGCCATGAGGTTGAAAACCATGTCCATCAAACACTTTCAAGGTAGTAGGAGACGAGATAAGTTTAGGATAACCAAGTGCTCTCCAGCAAGGTAGAGACATGACGCAGGTGGAGGCTCCCTCATCCAAAATAGTGCCATGGATTTTCTTTCCACCAACCAAAATTTGAATTTGGAATGTTAGTCAATGTGACAACCTCTCCTTAAAGTAATCCAGATTAAATTTAATCAAGTTCAATTCCTCTAGATCCATAGCCCCAATAGTTGAAAACATGGTTCTACGTTGACTTGGACAGTGTTGTAGAACTTCGAGGGTTGACATAGAACAAAGCGCCTACGCCAAATATTCAATGATATTGTAGTTTTGGAAAGCCTGATCATTTGGATTAAATGTCACTTTTTGAATTGCGTTCCTGGGTGGGCGAAACACTATGTCAGAGATTGGATTCTCAATATGAAGAGAGAAATTGGGGATTCTCCACCTTTTCCTAAGGGCCAGCTGATCATGGATGAGGTTTTTTGTGCTCGAATCCTACCCTGTGTGGTTTTTAAGTGCTAGAAGTTGATTCTTGATTGCATGAGAACCAAGCCTAGAACATCTTGAACTTGCGGGAATGATTGTTTGATTAAAATGTAGCTGGAGGAAGGTGGAAAGAGACTAACAACAAGTCAACTTTAAATATGGCTAAAGACAAGGTTAGCATCTGATGAGTTGTATATTTAAATCAGATGTTGAATACATATTTATGAACCCAACAAGATAAGGTTTAGATAAAGAATATAGAGTTAAAATATTTCAAATGAAAATATGATTGCATCCAGCTCTAATCTCATCACTTAAAATAGAAGAGAACTTGCTAAAATGAATTGTTTTCAAACTAGCAAATTTAAACACATATGAACACAATATCCATCAGACCGTAATCCCATGCATAGATAGCAATAACCGCATAGTAGTTACGATATTTAAATGAAACTGATATGATATCAATTTACTTGTATTCATATGAGAGAAGACAACATAAGAGAAACAAAGGTCCATACTTTCTTCAGAAACTTTGTTAAAAATAACAGTCAAACTTCATGCCTATCTCAGTCCTATACATATACATAGTAACCACACTACTCAAACCTCACCTATCACTTCAACCCCTTATTACATTTCATGCATACAATATATAGATTTTCAAGGTAGTTTTCAGATCCAAAATAAATGGATCAAGAGTAATTCATTATGATCAGGTCGAGAGCATCTTTGACTTCCCAAAAAAAAATAGCTGGAAAATTTTTAAGGCAAACATATAGCAAATTTTGTTGGAGATCTAAGATTTATAGGATTACTTTGACGAAATATTTCTTGGAACTTTATCATGAATATCATACTTTAGATGATGTTGACATGTGTTTTAAATGATAATCATGCTCTAAAGAAGCCCCAGGATTCACTCAATAGCTCGTTGTCTTCAAAATATGTGTATTCTGTTTTTTTGAATATTACAGGCATTTTGGTAGTGTTTTTATTTTAAAATGTTGACAAGTTCTACCAAAATAAATATATGTAAAATGTTTATAAAAGAAATGAACCTGATTGAAAAATTTGAACAGAACTCCTTTAGGGACAGAGTGTTGAAGTCTTGATAAATTTCAAAAGTGTTGAACAACCCTAAACATGTTGAAGTCATACTTTGCTCCTGTTTAACCCCACTAGTCTTGATGAAGTTTGTGTGCAATCCACTCACCTTGAGAACAAGGGGAAACATGTTCATAAAGATCCCACAAAGAAACCTTCCAATTTCCCACAAAATACTTTTAAGAAGTTTAAAAGGAAGGACAAGAAGACTGCTACAGTGACGAGAGAAGGAGGAAATCCATCTTGCACTCATTGCAAGAAGAGTGGTCACGATGAAGAACACTGTTGGAAACTACATCCAGAAAAGAAACCGAAACAGTTCGGTGGAAAGAGGAAGACAAAGACCGTTTCTACGGTGCAACAAGAACTTGGTTCCAATTCAGGAAATGAAGGAAAGATCACATCGGTTGGAGTACAAGGTAAATATTCTCTTCATTCTAGTTCTAGTTCCAATGATGAAGCTCATGTTGATGAATGAAAGAGGAATGAGTTATTTCATAGAAGAGTTGTATCTAAACATACTAAGATAGATACATTATTCGATCCGGGTTCCCAAGTAAACTTAATATATGAAGCACTTGTCAAGAAAATGGGTCTTGAAACGAAACCATATCCGAAGCCTTATCCTCTTGGTTGGGTATGTGATAAAGAAAAACTTAATGTCAACAAACAATGTAGGATCATATTTGCTATTGCTTCAAAATTGATTGATGAAGTGGATTTGGATGTTGTACCACTTGATATATGTGGCATAGTGTTGGAAAGTCCTTATATTTATGATATAAAAGAAGTCTTATTTCGTCATGAGAATAAATACCACCTTACTAAAGGGGGAGTGGAATATATTGTTAGAGCTCACAACATGAGGGTAAATACAACACTTGTTAGTGCAGGGAAAATGAAAAGACTCATAAACACTAATAAGAGATATGTACTCATCGTCGTCAGAGAGAAATATGTCGGGACATCCGACGCTTTCCAAGGGTGTGATCCATCTCATAAAAAAAAATTAATTGATATTGTTTCTAATTATGATGATATTTTCCAAGAACTAGATGGATTACCTCCTAAGAGGGAAATCCAACATGAGATACATCTTTAGCAGGATTCTTCTCTTCCTAATGTGGGGATGTACAGGATGTCATTTGTGGAGATGACAAAGATCAAGAAGAAGGTACAGGGCTTATTGGATCAAGGGGTCATCAGGACCAATTCATCTCCTTGTGGTTCTCCTATCGTGATGGTGCCAAAGAAATATGCCACATGGCGAATGTGTGTCGATTACTTGACCTTAAATAAAATTATGGTGAAAAATTGATACCCTCTTCCTTGCATAGATGATTTACTTGATCAATTGAATAATGTTGTCTATTTCACTAAGTTGGATTTGCACAGTGGATATCATCAAATCAGATTCGCAGAACAATATGCATGGATAATTGCCTTTAAAACCAAACAGGAATTGTTTGAGTGGTTGGTTATACCGTTTGGGCTTTGTAATGCTCCGACAACTTTCATGCATGTGATGAATGATGTATTCAGGCATTTCCTGGATGACTTTGTGATTGTATATTTAGACAACATTCTTGGTTTTAGAGGGACTTGGGATGAGCATGTGAGGCATGTAAAGCAAGTATTGGATACTTTGCAAAGGGAAAAGTTGTATGTAAATTTTTCTAAATGTGAATTTGGCAAGACTGCACTTGTGTACTTAGGTCATATTGTAGGAGGAGGACAATTGAAAATTGACCCTTCCAAAATTGATGTAATTGTAAATTGGCCCAAGCCAAAAAGTGTAACCGAAGTTCAAAGATTCTTAGGTACAGTCTAGTATTGGAGGAGATTCATTCCCAACTTCTCCTTTATAGACGCTCCTTTGCATGCCTTAACCAATGTGAAGAACACTTTTCAGTGGGAAGGAAAGAAACAAAAATGTTTCGACACTTGGAATGGGAAGATCAATACTGCACCAGTATTAGCACTGTCGAATCTTCAACAGCCTTTTGAGATAGAGATAGATGCCAACGGATACGCCATGGGTGAAGTATTGATGCAATATTGTAAGCCTATATGTTACCAGACTGAAACTTTTAACCAAGCTGTTGTTGACTATCCTACATATGATAAAGAGGTGTATGCATTAGCCCAGGGCGTAAAGAAATGGAAGCACTACTTGTTAGGGAAGGAAACAATCATAAATACAGATCACCAACCCTTACAGTATCTTCAAGCACGGACCAAATTACAACAATCTCGACACTACAGGTGGATGGGTTTTCTACAACAATTTCACTTGGTAATCAAGTACAAAAAGGGTACAAGTAACAAGGTAGATGATATGCTTTCTAGACCTCCTATTGTTGCTTCTATTGCTTTTAAGAATGCTTCTTTATCTCATGATAGCTATGTAGAACAATATGCCATTGATGAATATTTTAAAGAAGTATATGTGAAGCTAACCCTTCGTGCATAGGTAGAGAACTATTGTCTATAGGGAAAATTACTCTACCATCTTGGAAAGCTATGTATTCCTACAAGTGAATGAGTCCAAGTAATACGAGAAGCTCATACTTCTCTTGTGTCTGGGTGATCTAAATCTAGACCAGGGGTCTAAAAAATGCTCAATTTTCAAAGTGCTCGGAATGCAACGAAAACGGTGCCATTGCGTTCGTCTCGTTCTCCTGATTCCGGCGGTATATTTATTTTCGCAAACAAAGTCCTATGGAGAAGTTATTGAGGTCTGTTCGTCGAGCCAAACAGGTAAAAAAATGTGCTGACTGGGCAGGCCGTACTACCACGTGGCAGGGCCGTATAGTGCTGACGTGGTAGACGTACAGATGACGTGGCCGTCCGTACAGGACACGTGGCGGCTCCAGGGCGTGACACGTGTCACGCATTTATGGGTTTTTTGGCATGCATTTTGACCAATTGGAAGGTGACACGTGTCACCACTGGATGGGTGACACGTGGCACCCGGGTGACGTCAGCATCCTATGTGGCCGAGATGATGTGGCAACCGTACATTCAGCGTGGCAGGTGACGTGGCGAGTTTTTATTGGGCACACGTGGTCGAGTAATATTGCGACACGTGGCACTTTCCGGAGCGAATGGAAGGGTGCCACGTGGCCCAATGAAGGGCTGCCACGTGGCACCCCAAATTTGGCTAATTGGGTCATTCAAAAGATATATGGAGGCCGTGGGGTTCGACCCCCAGACCTCCCCACTTGCAACGCCCTTACAAACTTCCGCCAACCACTAAGACCCACGTCGTTTCTTGTATAACATATGGTTTCTAATGGTTTTGAATTTACATTTTTATTAATTGAACGGGGGGTCGGGCTGGGGCTTAGCCCCGACCCCTGGTCGTATCTTGTTACATATGACCCCGTCCTTTACTAATTGGCGCGCGTGGTGTATTTGAAACCAAGCCCACGGTTCCAGTGGTAACATATATGACCGATACCCATTTTAAACGGGCGCACGGTTTGGTGTAACAGCGCGGGAGTGTTTATTTAATATATATGGTTTCATATATTAACATATGTTTTAACCATTATTTAAAACTATGCGCGGACTTAAGTTTAAAATTAAACCCACGGTTTTATCCATTGACGTGGCCACATTATGCACGGAGGTTGGCGCGTTTTTGGAGAAGGAGTCCGCCTTTATTGGCAAATTGGCTATTTTTAGCGAAACTAACTCCAGCTAAGCCTAATTTAGTGGAGCCTTTGGGGAAAAAGAGAGGAGAGTTAGTTTTTGCCATAACTCTTGCTACAGGAAACCATTCTTGAGGTTTTTTGGGTCGTTTTTGGGTCTCTTCGACCTTATGGAGCCATTGGAGCAGGTCTCAGAGCCATTGGAGGTCATTTGCAGGTGATTTTGCTTCAGGGAAGCTTTCAGGGCCACCAGGGCCATTTCAGTGCTGGAGCTGTTGGGAGGCTATGTTCAGCCATTTTTGGTGATTCAAAAGCCTAGGTTGGCTATTTTCGACCTTTTGAATCTGATGGAAGAGGTTTCAGAACCATTTGAGGTCATATTCACCACGAAATTCGCCATTCAAGATTAAAGGGCCACCAGGGCCATTTGGGGAAAGTACTGTATAAGGTACAATGTCACTGTTTAGTGTTTGGGAAAGAGCATTTTCAGCTAATTCCTACCTTCTGATTCTGTATTTACAGTTAGTTCTGTCTTTTGAGACATTTATATTCTTGTATTATCATTTGGAGCATTTTTAATACAAGAGGACAAGCCTAGTTTGGGAGGTTTGGTCCAGCAGATGTAGCCTGAAGTGGGTGAACTGCTTTATCATTTTGGTTGTTGTGATTTTGATGTGTTCTTGCTGCATTTGAGACTGCTGTGTATTAATTCATAACACATATTTAATCTTGTAAAAGAACATTCCTCACACATGCATTATGACAAGAAGAACTAAGTAACTTACACATAAACAAGTTGCACATTTTTAACACATGAAGCAAGTGTAGGTCACATTGGAGTGTATAACTCACATTTTAAATTATGGAAAATGGATACCTTGCACCCTTAAACAAGTACCTTCCATTTTCAGATCACTGGGCATTTTGGGGTAGGAAATACTATGGTTCATTTGGAGAGGTTTTGTTAATAGCCTCAAATGAAAGAAATTGTAACTAAATATGTAAAGGGGTGTGTGATGTGTTCTACTTGTATGCCCACTAATAGAAAACTGGGGCTGTACTCACCACTTCATGTTCCATCCCATCCAAGGGAAAGTGTCGCCATAGATTTTGTAGGGGGTTT
The DNA here is from genome assembly GCA_010110895.2 of Picea sitchensis. NCBI lineage: Eukaryota > Viridiplantae > Streptophyta > Pinopsida > Pinales > Pinaceae > Picea > Picea sitchensis. Next base: position 6,092 of record SNQJ01S0197378.1, on the reverse strand, counting down.
ACCAATGAACAAGGGGGTCATGATTATTTGTATGTTGTAGTGGATAAGTTCAGAAATATGTGTATCTTGATGCCATGTAAAAAGCAGATCATTGTTGAACATACTGCTAATCTCTTCTTTCAACATGTTTGGGTTCACTTTGGATTACCTACATCTATCATCTCAGATTGAGATACTCAATTCCTTGGGGACTTTTGGAATATCTTGTGGATAATGATGGACACCAAATTGAAGAGGAGCAGTTATTTCCATCCACAGACCGACGGACAAATAGAGGTGGTAAATCGAACAATAGTACTTTAGCTTCAAGTCTACTGCAACAAGCGTCCCAAGTTATGGGATGAATAGATACCCTATGTACAACATGCATACAACCGAGATTTACATTCATCCACTCAGAGTTCACCTTTTGAGACATGTTTTGGGTACCTACCAAAGGTTCCTTTGGACTTGATGTATGAGAGATATGCTGATGTAAATGAAGAACGAACAGAGGACAGAACCCGCAAGTTCATCCAGAGGATTCAACAAATACACCAGGCAGTCAGGGAAGAGTTGGAGAAAAGTCAAGAACAATATAAATCACGGCATGACAAGCACAGGGTTGATCATCAGTTCTAGGTTGGAGATCGGGTATGGCTTCACATCAACAAAGAGATATTGAAGGGTGAAGGAGAGAAACTCAAGACCATTCGCTATGGACCCTTCACTATCTTGGAGAAAAGTGGTACCAATTCTTTTCGTCTGGATCTTCCACCTTATATGCAGATTTACTCAGTTGTGAATGTTGAGAACTTGAAACATTTTGAGCCTCCCATGATCATGGATCAAGATGAGGAAGTTTCAATACCATAAGTTGATGAGTTTGCACCTGAGTACTTGGATGAGCTACATGAATAAATCATCTTGGATAGGAGGACGAGGACTTCTGTAACACCCTGTTTCCCCCAGTCTGTAAAAATAACTATATTGGCCAAGAACTATGGCAAACACAAAAGATGTTAATGTTTGATTTGACAGACCTTTGTATAGAAGGTTTATGAATGTAAATTATGTTATGATTATGTGTTGCATGACTTCTGGGAGGGATATTTGCTAAAAGAGACCATGATGGCTAATGAGAGGTGGTGGAAGGGACCTAGAATGGTTGCGCTAACTTCCACCGGGCCAGGATCGTACTGGTTTTTACTTGCTCAAAGATCAAAGTAGATCTTTGACCATGGAATGGATTTCCTATCATATAGGTAGGTGTGGAGGCTCCTCAAGAGTTAATGAGGGGATGGGGGTGAACCGCCCATCCGTAATAGCTCCCAGACCTGACCATGGACGGGGAAATTTGCGCCACACACAATCTTGCAGAGAAAAGGCAAGAGAGGAAGTGTGGTAAAGGGGGGGAATGGAGGAGAGCACGTGCGATAGAGATTGCGGAAGAGAACCGAAAGAAACTCGAGAAATATAGGGAGTTCTGAATAGAGGAGAAGGAGAGTAACCTTCATCCTTGACTTCCATTGAGCTGGAAGTAGGAGACTGAATCTCGAGCATCATGGTCTAGCTCGGGGGTGGCTAGTGGTAAATTTGTTTGGATTCACTGAGCCTACGGTTGGGTGGAAACGAGCACCCCTCTCAACAGTCGCGTCACACCTGGTGTTTTTCTGATAAGTGTTTATATCTCATATCTTGAATTGAATATCCTGGACACATGCTCATGTTTGTACACTCATAAATGATTTCTATATAGAAGTGTTTGCCTGGTGTTTTGATCGAGAATAATGGATGCATGCTTATAAGTATATGACCATAATCGGTTTATGTATAGAATGAATAAGTTCAGATTACGAGTTCATTCCCTTGAGATTTGTCCCATTTACTTGACTCATGCTATGCCCTGGTATGATTTCTTGAAGGCACCTCCTTCCGGGAAGTTCCCTCGCATTCCAGAGATGGAGTGAGTTCCTTGAAAGGACTACCATTTTAGCAAACCTACGAGTTTACTTTACCCCTGTCACAGAGTTCATAGCTCGGTAATTTAGGAAGCCCTTTTAGTCTTGTCACCAAGCCTGGGGATAATTACCCAAGAACCCGTTGAAAGATTTTGTGATCTAAGTCTGGAAACCTTGTACAAGAGAGAGTGGTTCACTCAGGTTTTCTATGTTTCAGTGTTTCGGCACCTGGGAAACCCAAGGGCAAGTTCCCTCGTATTCATCAGTCGCGAAATCCCGGTATGCGAAATCCCGGATTGGCTTAAGCAGGAATGGGTTTCATCGTTTCGGCACCCAGGAAACCCAAGGGCAAGTTCCCTCATATTCACCAGTCGTAAAATCCCGGTATGCGAAATCCCGAATCAGCTTAAGCGGGAATGGGTTTCGGCGTTTCGACACCTGGGAATCCTAAGGGAAAGTTCCCTCGTATTCGCCAGTCGCGAAATCTGGGTATGCGAAATCCCGAATCGGCTTAAGCGTGAATGGGTTTCGGCGTTTTGACACTCGGGAAACCCAAGGGAAAGACTGTTTGTCTTCGCCAGTCACGAAGTCCCGGTATGCGAAACCCAGAATCATTTTAAGCGTGAATGGGTTTTGGCGTTTCAGCACCGGAGAAACCCAAGGGAAAGACCCTTCATTTTTGCCAATCATGAAGTTCTAGTATGCAAAATCTCGAATCGGTTTAAGCGTGAATGGGTTTCAGCATTTTGGCACCCAGGAAACCCAAGGGAAAGACCCTTCGTCTTCACCAATCACGAAGTCCTGGTATGCGAAACCCAAAATCAGTGTAAGCGAATGGATTTCGGCGTTTCAGCACTTAGGAAACCCAAGGGAAAGACCCTTCATTTTTGCAAGTTGCGAAATCCCGATATGCGAAATCCCAACGCGCTCTGTGGATGATCCCTAGGTCACCGGACAAGGTCTTGTGGCAGGAAAGAGGAGTCCCGAAAGAATTCGGACCGTCCATTTGTATGGACGCATGGCGAAGATCTAATGCTTTCGGGGTTCTGAAGATCGAGGAAATAGGAGTGAAGACCCCGGCAAAATACCGAAAGTTAGAATGCTAGGATTTAATCTAGGCCGTTGATCAAGTCGACGATCTAGACCATAGACCCAGATGATACTGGGCTTTTGGGTTCTAAGGATTTGAAAGGGAAAGAAGGAATGCTTGCATCGCCATTTCACGAATCACGAAACCCAGAAAGAATTTAGAGGACCGTCACCAGGCCATAGGACCGATTATATGAAAAGTGACCCAAGGGAGGAGCTAAGGATTTGTTGGACCCTTTCGGGTTTCGACATTTCGAAAGACAGAGAACAGGGGAACGCTTGCATCACGATTCCCCGAATTGCAAAAGCCGAAAGAACCTTTTTGGTAAGGCCTGTGGTCATAGCCAACAATCACATGGGGGAGGATAAGGGAAGGGAAGGTCTGCGCTAGTCCCCATAGTAATTCGAGGATTCTGTTCCTCAAAGAAAAGACGTTAAGAAAAAATAAGAAAATCTTAGTTGTCGTAGTGGGTGTGTGACAATTTGGTATCAGAGCATGGTTACCACACTTGGCCTGCTTGGGCTCATGAACGAGTTGCGCAGAAACTCCATTGGAAGTACTCTTAAAAGAAGTAACCCTCTACCTTAACCTCCTTTATCAAAAGCCGAAGTTAAGAATGAAAATTTCCTATTGTGTGTATGCATTTGAAAAAACAATATATGAATTATGCACTGATTGTGAATGAATATAATGTTGACTAACCACAAGTGTTTTTCCTGCACAACAAGCAGATGATCAACCACAAGAAACTACATATGCATAGAATGGTGACGCACCACGAAGTGGGGGATGTCTCCCACAATAGAGACAAAGATTCTGATGAAAGGAGAGTAGTAGAGACCCCTCCAGATCTAGCTGAGACTATGAGAAGCCTCATGGTTGAACTACAGAGTTGCAAGGTGGACAACTAGAGGTTGATAAAAGAGAAAGAGAAAAAAATGAAAATTAATGCAGTCTTGCTGCAGAGCTTATCCGACATACAAAGACAATTGCAGCATGGACCTGACACAAGTCATGTGGACCAACGACAGACAAAGAGAAGTCGAATCCCACTTGGGATACAAAACATGGTCCTTTAAGTGGCCACACTAGGAGGATCACCTCGAGAAAGGTTTACCCCAGAGATAAGGGACAAGCGTTAGATGATTTCTCTAGAAAGGAAACTAGCGACTCGAAGGGATCTTCTAGTAGCAGAACTAGTTCTTATTCTCGAAGAAAACGGAAGAAGCGAAATCATTCCAAAAATCATAATCTCGAAGAATTCAAGAAGGCCAAACCACCCTCTTTCGACGGTGAAATAAAGAAGGGAGAGGAAGTGGAGGCTTGGCTTCTTGGACTAAAAAAGTATTTCAAAGTCCATGACTTCTCGAAAAATTTGAAGGCCCGAGTAGCCACTTTCAACCTGAATGGGAAGGCTTCCATTTGGTGGGAAGACCTTAAGAACATAAAAGGGATTCATGAAGAAGATCTATCTTGGGAACTGTTTTAGAAATACTTTAGGAAGAAGTATCTATCGGAAAATTATTTCGATGAAAAGACTAAAGAATTCTATGAACTCATGCTAGGGAAACACACCATAGAGGAATATGTAAGCAGATTCCTTGAATTGCTTAGGTATGTACCCTATATAAAAGCAAAAAAGGCAAAGGTGCAACGATTCATCAATGGACTGCCTAAGGAATATCAAAACAAGATTGAGTTCGACGAGCCAAAGACCCTAGAAGATACTATCCAAAAGGCAAGATATTGTTATGAACAGCTTGGGCATCGAACAGAACCTCGTGAAGGCTAGAAGCAGAAGAATAGTTTAGGATTCCAGAAAAAGGGGTTTAAATCCCCAAGATTTAAAAACTATAAAAAGGACTCAAGGACGAGCTTCCCAACCCGAAGTGTACACCAGCAAAATTTCCCCTCCCAGAGTGGAAATAAACCTTTTGGATCTACCCCAGGAAAGATTGATAAGCTAAAGAAAGAACCCTTGAAATGTTAGGGTTGTGGAGAAGAAAATATACTGAGGGACTGTCTGCACCGACAACAAAATAGTCAGAGAATTTAAAACATTCAAGAAGCTACCACCATCAATGACATGGCCAAGATTATGCCACAAATTTATGCAGTCGTGGATAATAAACAAGCTGACCACCAAGCTTCAGTGGTGGAGATGGAAGGTATGATCACCAACCATCTAGTGTCTATTCTAATTGACCCTGTTTCAAATTTGAGTTATATAGCCTCTAAGGCTGTTGATAAGTGTAAATTACAGCCACATAAACACACCAATCCATGGTTGGTATAGTTAGCCACTGGCACCAAAAGAAAGGTAGCAGAGGTCATACCAGCTTGCCAATTCACTATGGGTGAATTCCCCATCCAAGCAACCCTTAACGTATTACCCCTAGGATCATATGACCTGTTGATTGGTATGGATTGGCTAGCCACATATAAAGCCAGACTGGACTGTTACCATAAAACCTTAGAATGTGTAAGTGAGGAAGGAAAAAGGATAACCCTTCAAGGGATTCAAAAACCTGTCTCGATGAGACAAATATCAGCCCTTCAAATGAGAAAGTATTGCAGAAAGGGATGTCCACTATATGCGATACAGGTGTTGGAATTAGTTGAATACGAAAAACCAAGCCTCAAAGACCACCCCACACTAAGAGAATATAGGGATGTATTTCTGGAAGAGGTATTGGGTTTACCTCCGAGAAGGGACATTGACTTCTTGATAGAACTTGCACCAAGAGCAATGCCAATGTCTAGAACACCCTACAGGATGAGAACACCCAAGCTAGTTGAGCTTAAATTACAACTAAAAGAAATGATGGACATAGGCTATATCTAGCCCAGTGTGTCTCCATGTGGAGCACCAGTCCTGTTTGTGAAAAAGAAAGATGGTACGCTCCAACTGTGCATAGATTATAGACAACTCAATAAGGTAACCATAAAGAACGGGTACCCCTTACCCAGGATCGATGACCTGTTCGATCAATTGGGAGGTGCTTCCATCTTCTCAAAGATTTACTTGAGATCTGGATACCATCAAGTCCGAATCAAGGGTG
>SNQJ01S0197375.1:0-17297 GCA_010110895.2 Picea sitchensis | reverse complement strand
ATTTAACATTAAACCTAACCCCTAATTATACTAATTAATACATAAATAGAACATTGCCCTATAAAATTGTACATTTAGTAATTTGAAATTAAATTCAGTTTTATTGTGTGACCAAATCATTACATAATTTCAAAGAACCCACAACTTATCTTCCATCTACAAAGATTCCAAGTTATGAAAGGTCTACCCACTCTTTGTGGCGTAGTTGGCCCCAAAGTTTAAGATAAGCAATTTTCATAGAGTAGTCTACATTTTCTAAGTAGTTGACCTTTATTACATATTCTCCTTTAAAAAATGCATTTAATGAAATATCTAAAGTTATTTGACCTAGAAATTTAATTATGAAATTTGCATAGTACCCCTGATTTTTTTAAATTTATTTGGAAAAATAAAGCTCATATTTTTCGATTAATTTGTGTGCATGATGTAGGGCTATTATGTCATCTTTACTTTTGTTTTTCCCTTTTAAATAATAAGGGAAATTTATATAATAATAATAGTAATAATCTATTTTTAAGGTCACGACCAAATCAACACACTAAATTGGTGTATGAGACCCCCTTGTTTATGGGACAAGGGACCCCTCTCCACCAACAATTTAATTGATAAAGTCTAAAAAAATCACATTAATAAATATCAATATCAAAGAGAAAAAGGGATATTATATCCCCTTTACTTTTTTAAATGACAAGGGGAAATGATATTAATGGAAATGAGATCATATTAATGGTTAAAGGTCACGTTTATGCCATGTAAAAGTGAGCAATTTATTTATTTTAAAAATAATATGTTATTCACAAGGGGCTTTAGTAGTGGGTTAAGTGGTAATTGTGATTCTTCTCCAAAGGTTTAATTCTCTTGAATGGGTTGGGTGGTATGCTATCCTAAATATACAGGTCATTATAGTCATTAAGTTTTGTTGAATGGGATTTTTTTATTACACTATAAAATGGAAGACCACTTTTTAAACATTAGATAATTTGTCATTTAATATATTACAAAATGTTTGAGTTTTGTTGAATGAGATTTTTTTACTAACACTATCAAATGGAATACCACTTTTTAAACATTAGATAATTTGTCGTTTAATATATTAAAAAATGTTTGAGTTCATGTATTTTTAGTGATTTTATTGGTACAAATTGTATACTATTGATTTTCGTCTAGGATGAAGAGAAGCATTTCAAAGAAGCTTCCAGAGAAATTTTCCATGAGCATAGGAGTTTTCTATGAACAATGGTCTATGAATCTTAGCATTAATAGGAGTTCTTTATTTTTTTATATTGATAGTGGGAGTGACCTATCTTAAGCATTGGGTTTTTCTACATTTGTAATTTGTTTTATTAGTTCAATAATGATCAAGAATATGTTTAAGGTAGGGTTTTTGACCACCTACAAAGGCATGTTAATAACAAAAAAATTCAAAGGAAGCATTATCTTCGTAAGTTAATGGTCTATGAATCTTAGCATTAATAGGAGGTCATTTTTTTTTGTTGATATTGATAGTGGGAGTGACCTATCCTAGACATTGGGTTTTTCTACATTTGTAATTTGTTTTATTAGTTCAATAATGACCAAGAATATGTCTAAAGTAGGGTTTTTGACCACTTACAAAGGCATGTCAATAACAAAAATTTTCAAAGGAACCATTATCTTTGTAAGTTGTGATGGGAAGAAGGGTAACCCCTCTCCTTAGGCTTTGAATCTTCCCTTTTTGAAAAGTGTAGGCCATAACTTATTTTCTCCCCTTTCATAAAGAAGGAATAACAATTAGGATCTTTGATTGTGGAGAAAGAATAATGCATCCCCATGTTACAAATTTATTGGAAGACAATTGGCGAGCTCATTATTAACTATAATAAAAATACTTTTGTATATAGATTAAACTAGTTTTGGCCATCTTCAATAACTCATTGAATGAATTGACTCCAACTAGTCTCCAACATATACAATAATTATTTATTACAAAGACTTCTTTATTTTGTATTTAATTGGCCATAAGACCATAGAAGCCTCATGAAGGTGGGGCCATGGTTTTAGGGAAAAGTTAGACTCTTCTTCCAACTGTGGTTCTTGAATTTCAATATGTATTCAATGTCCATTTCTTTAACCCCAATTTGGGTGAGATTGTCAAATATCTCCCTCCATGTGGGAGGAAATCTTTAAAGAAATTGGAAATTTCCTATGCAATTTATTAAGATAGATCCAAGTCAAGAGAAGAAGGGAATTTTATCCTATGTCAAAATCTACATAAGACTTGACATTAGTATGTACAATGTGGAGATTATAAATGGACCTAGAATTTGGGTTATGAAAATGTAACTTCAACGATGATTCTTCTCCTCAAAATTTGTAAAGAAACCTAGATGATATTTGGTCTCTAGTGTACAAAATTTGTATTTAGACTTTTAAACTCAAATAAAGGGTTCCAAGTTTAAAATCTAACTTTGATTCTACAATCCATGGGGGTTAGAATTCCAAGTCGATATGTGACCCTTATTGCACAAAATGTCTAATTAATCTTTTATCCTTAAACAAAGGGTTCAAATTTGAAAATTTAACTTTGATTATATGCTCTATAGGGATACGAATGACTTTGTAATTTATAATATTTTAGAGAGAGAGAGAGAGAGAGAGAGAGAGAGAGAGAGAGAGAGATCCAGTTGGATATTTGTGGCCACCTACATATTCCAACTGGCTCAAAATAGTCTTCTAGCAATTTACTATTTTTAGCAATTGTTTCAGTTCCTAAACTTCTGGGGCCATTTTGAGGGCCTAAATGAAGTTTTTTTGGGATCAAGCACCTGAATGATAGGTAGAGTCTATGATTGAGCCCCCAAAATGAATCTCCTCAACGATACATTTCCAACAAGCTATCATGTGCCACAAACAGAGATCATATTCCAAAGTTACGCCCTCAAGAAGTTGATACACCAGACTACCCAAAATGTGGTCCACAAAACTGTTGGCTTATCATCTTCTAGGGTTAGGGTTTTGGATTTTATTCATGTTAAAAATGCCTTTAGAGACTCATTTTAATCATCTTCTTGAAAATGTGAGTAGTCGTCAGATCTCTTCTCAAAGATAAATTGCCACCATTTTAGCGAGTCTTTCACTCTGTATTTCTACAGTTTTGTACATTTCGCTCATTAATAGAAATTGTGTATTATTGTATCTCTGTGTTTATGGTTATATCTCTGATAAATCTATGTTATATTATTGGATATATGATATATATCTATACATTTATTTATTATATCTCTGCTCTCATTTTATGTCGAAAATAATCTGGATCAATGGTATCAGAGCAAGCTGCTCTTGATCATTTTTTAGTGCATGTCCCCGACGAGGTCTGAGTATATAAATTTTGGTCTCGAGTTTGTCTCTCTTGAGTAAAATCACTCTTGCACGCCCAAGAAACCCTCCATGGAAGAAGAAAACAAAAATGGTGGAGCAGAAGATTCTATTAATTTGTTGCTTGAGCAAGCTCTCATGCGACAGAAGGATGAAATGATGGAGATTTTTTCCCACATCCTTTAATGCCTTACAATAGCAACATGCACATATTCATCAAGCAACCACTTTGGAGGAACCTCCCCCTTCAAGGTACAATTTAATTTTTACATTCCCATATTTGAAGATCAGATAGATGTGAATGCCCTAGAAAAATGGTTAAATCTACTAGAAGGTTATTTCTTTGTTCACAATTTTTCCGACAAGGAAAATATCACCTCCGCACTCCTTAAAGCTCTCCCCCGTGTCAAATATTGGTGGGAAACTTACTGGGAGCAAATTTCCATAGAGGAGTCTAGAATATAAGGGGCTGAGCCCACTTGGGATTTTTTTTGGATGCAGTCAAGCAATAATATTACCCTATTAGTAACTATGATGACTGATACATGAGATGGACCATGTTGCATCAAGAGAGGATCCAAGTAGTTCCAAAGTTCACCAATACCTTCCATACCTTGCGCAACAAGATAGGTATCAAATATTCTAAGCGACATTTGGTTTTGAAATACCGTGGGGCTCAACATCGATACATCCAAACTGAAATGGAATTTCTAGACATCTCATCGCTGGGAGTTACCTATCGATATGTTGTCAAAATTGAGCAGAAATTTAGGCACCAGAACAAACGTGAGTTTGGGTCTGCAAATCTAAAACAACCAAAGTATGATAAATACGACCATAACAAAAAGCCTCCCTAAAACCATTCCAAGACACAAGAAAAGAAGGGTCACTGGAAGACAAAGAAGGACACTGGAAAATGGTGTGATTTCCACAAAATCCTCTGTCACAAAACTAATGAATGTCGCTCAAAATAGTGATTGGTGGTTGAGATTAAGACAAGGAGTTGAACCCAAATTCAAAAGTTGATTCAGAAAATAATGGAGGGAGACAGATCATCGACACGGACCCCACTTCTATTATCTTGACCACAACAATTCAACCAGAAGAACCAACTGATCTTGAAGAGGGGGAGCACTTCTTCCATTCACATATGTGGGTGAAGGAGGGACCCCTTTGCATTTCATTTTTGATAGTGGAATCCAAAAGAACCTCATCTTAGTTGAAGTCGTCAAACACTTGGGATTGTTGACAACACCACACCCACAACCATACAACATTGGGTGGCTTCGCTAGGGATGAGATCTCTATGTTAGCCAACAATGTTGTCTATCCTATGGAATCCAACCCTTCAAGGATGAGGTATTATGTGATGCTTCCCCACTGGATGTCTGTGATGTTCTTTTCGGCCAGCCATATATGTGGAAGCGTCATGTTATTTATGAATCTCGACCCCATAGTGTCTGTTAGGGACCTAACGTACCTAACCCCTCAAGTGGGTAGAATAATATATTTCCATGTAATAAAGGTCAATATTAATAAGGCCTAGAAATAAGGAGGAATAAGTCAAATGTAAGAAGACCTAATAGAAGTGTCCGCTTCTAGAAGGATCTTCCTCTAGATTGTTCTTTTGGATAGATAGATTTAGTATAAATAGGAATAGAGGGTATGAGAATTTTTGTCTTGGATATTATTGTAATAGAGCTCTCCTCTGTTGGATGTTTCCCCCTTGAAGAGGCAAGTGAACATTGTTATCATTGATCAAAGTGCTCTTTCTGGTGTTATTCTGGTATTATTATGGTATTATTGTGATATTTTTTTGGTTATATCATTGTTTCTCTTCCATTTCTATCTAATTATTTATGTTTTGCATACTATTTTATATCTAGAATACTACAAGTGGTATCAGAGCACCTTCCTTAGGAGAAAATTGTGGGTTAATTTTGTTTAGGGTAGAGACGTATTCCAACGTCTTAAAGCTACATAGATCTGTCTTTACGCGCATAAACCCACGGTCAGGGATTCATACATGCATGAAATACAAGTGGTACTTAAGTGCACATCTGTTGGTCACCCTTGTAACCCTTGTTGGTACCCATTCGAGTGGTAGCGCATCAAACAACACATGTATACAGATCGACCTAGATCTCTTGATGCCCTCCATAGATAAACCGATCAATCACTCGACTGGTATAGTGCCACCGAGAACAACACTCGTGAAGATACTCTCTAGTACCTAGGTAGTCGGGTAGTATGGATAAGGGCATGGTCTAGCCTCCTTAGTTGGTTCCCTGATATATTGGGTCAAGTATTATTGTTGGAACCTACACGTATATCAAAGAGCTATAGCATAGGGAAAATCCTTGTCTATAGAACCCTTAAATACCCTAACCCTTAGGATGGAAACAAAAACAGAAAAACCAAGATCTATTAGCATACAACTGTGTCTTCTCCATTCAGGTTGTGAAATTACTACACACTTCTTCATGTTAAGCATTTGGGCATTTTGTCACTGTGGTATTCTTCAAGCCGGAGTATAACTCCGCATAGTGGTTCCACTGACACACTTATTTGGGACCTATTCCATTGGATTCCTCTTTTCTCCCTGATCACATCCATACCCTTCATTTTTAATCCTTTTTGTTTCAGTGGACCCGACCCCTTCCCAGTTTCACTATTTTGTTGCCTATTCCATTACATTTCCCTTCTCGCACTGATCTTCATGGTACCTATCACTTATAAGTCCCTTTTTGTGGTGGCACCTATCACTGATCATCGTGGTACCTATCTAGATCCTGAACGCTGGCAATGGTGGAAATGGCGTAAAAATTCACATCAGGGGTATATTGCCTGGACCCATTTTGTTGTAAATCTCTATGCATGATTTGATACTGATACCCATTGTCTCGGTCGTTTGACCAAGTTGAAACAATCAGGAGAAGTGGAAGACTTTATCACTTCTTTTGATCATTTGGACTTTTGAACAGAGAGCATGTCAGATGCGTTCTTACGTGAATGCTTTATCATTGGCCTCAAGGATGAAATTCAATCCCAGGTTCTCATGGCATGCCCTCAAACTTATTTGGAAGCTACTACATGTGTTAAAGAGGCCCAACAAGTTGTTTTTTCCCATAACAAAAGAACCTCTTTTGTTCCTCGACCTCGACCCACTAATCCTAATCCCCTTGTCACTCCCCTCAAGGTCCAGAAACTAACTAGGGATGAAATAGTTGAACACCAACTGAAGGGTATTTTCTATAATTGTGATGAAAAATATTTTCTGAGGCACAAGTGTAAGGAACAAAAAAAAATTATGGTCATTTCTGAAGGTGTTCCTGAAGATGATGTGTCAGTTCCCCTTGTTGACGAGCCCTCCCTTCCCGATGCTACCCAGGAGCCTACTGACCCACCTGAAGTTGACCTGCTTATTTCCTTACATGCCCTCGTTGGCTTCTCTGCCCCACAAATCCTCAAGCTCATTGACTATATTAAGCATAGGAAGGCCATCATCCTTGTTGACAGTGGTAGCACCCACAATTTTATTCATCATCGCATTGCCTAGGAAACCAAATGCTATCTTCATGTTGTCAATAATTTTCAAATTATGATAGCCAATGGTGGGTCCATGAAATGTGGTGGCCATTGTGAAAATGTTTGTCTTCAAATTGGACATTACCACCTAAAATCTCATATGTTTTCCATTGACATGGGCGGTTGTGACATTGTGCTAGTTGTTGAATGGTTATGCACTTTGGATCGCATTCTTATGGATTTTAAGGAATTAACCATGCAATTCCAATAGGAGGGACAAAGGTATCAATTCCAAGGTCTCACAGTCAAGGTTCTTCTGATACCATTAGTTCCCATCACATGGAAAATCTTGTTAAGAAAGGCCACTCTGGTATTATTTCTCAACTCCATTCTATTCAAGCCGTTGAGATACCCTCTGTGCATCCTGACCTCCAAGCTATCCTTTCCACACATCAAGTTGTTTTTTCCACCACTTAGAGACTTCCTCCTTCTCATGGTGTTCATGATCATTCCATTTCCCTTGTTTATGGCAGTATTCCTCCCAATGTTCTCCCTTATCATCATCCCTTTTCCCAAAAGAATGAAATTGAGAAAATAGTGCAAGAATTGCTCCAAGAAGGTGTTATCTGCCCCAGTACCAACCCTTATTCTTCCCATGTGGTCATGGTACTTAAGAAAGAAGGTACTTGGAACATGTGTCCTAAATTTCGTTCCCTCAATAAACTCACCATCAAGGATGAGTTTTCCATTCCTATCATTGATGATCTCTTAGATGAGTTGAGTGGTGCTCAGTACTTCACTAAACTTGATCTGCGTTCTGGCTACCACCAGATATGTATGCAAGAAGATGGCATACCCAAGACTTCCTTTCACACTCATGAGGGTCACTATGAGTTTTTGGTCATGCCCTTTGGCCTGTGTAATTCCCTCTCCACCTTCTAAATCCTCATGAATCATGTCTTCCATTCTTTTCTCTGTCATTTTGTCTTAGTTTTCTTTGATGATATTCTCATCTATAGAAAAAATTGGCAATCCCATCTTGCCCATGTGGATAAAACTATCCATCTACTCTCTTAGCACCAACTTTTCCTCAAACGCTCTAAATGTGCCTTTGGTACCTCATAGGTAGGGTACTTGGGTTATATTTTTGGCCAGGCTGGTGTCCGGGTGGATCCTAAAAAGATTGAAGCAATGCAAGATTGGCCTCGCCCCAAGACTATCAAAATCTTGCATGGTTTTTTGGGTTTAACAGGCTATTATCACAAGTTTGTTCAGAATTATGGGAATATTTTGACCCCTCTCACTGCTCTCCTTAAAATAATTCTTTCACTTGAACTCTCGCAGTGGATCAGGATTTTCAAGCTTTGAAGGAGGCTATGTGTACTACTCCAGTCTTGGCCCTTCCTGATTTTACAAAGACCTTTGTCCTGGAATGTGATGCCTTAGGCACAGGAATTGGAGCCATCCTTATGCAAGAAGGAAAACCTTTGGCCTTTACCAACAAACAATTGTCAGAACGCCATTTGGGCCAATCAATCTATGAAAAGGAAATGTCAGCTATTCTGCCTGCAGTAGATCTTTGGCGCCCTTATCTCATGGGGAAACACTTCCAAATTTAGGCAAATCATCAAAGCTTCAAGTATTTTATGAAGCAATGACCTTCCTCCCCTGAGCAATAAAAATGGGTAACTAAGCTCTTTTGTTATGATTATGATATCATTTACAAGAAAGGCAAAGAAAATGTGGTTGTTAAAGCTCTTTCTCGGAAATATGAAGATGAAGGGTCCCTTTTCTCCCTCTCCTTCATTGTACTAGATTGGATCCAAGATGTGCACCATGAATGGCTACATGATCCTAAAATCTCGTATATGATCCAAAAATTACAAGCCAACTCACTAGTTTCCCCAGGGTACTCTTGGCACAATGATGAGCTTTTCTACAAAGGTCGTTTGTATTTAAGTAAATAGTCACAACTTAAATCCACGGTGCTTTCTAAGCTTCATGCTACTCCCACAGATGGGCATTCAAGGTTTACCAAAACCTATGACCGGGTCAAATGTTTTTTTTTTCTGGAATGGTATGAAAAAGGACATTTGCACTTTTGTAGAAAAATGTGATGTTTGTCAATGCAACAAAGGCAAAACCATCAAACCTCCTAGCACACTCCAACCTCTTTCGATTACACCCGCTATTTGAAGGAACATATCTATGGATTTATTGTGGGATTACCTAAATCAGGCAATAAGTAAGTCATCATGGTGGTCGTGGATCGTCTGTCCAAGTATGCTCATTTTTGTGCTCTTCAACACCCATTTACCGCATCCACTATGGCTCAACTTTTCATGGATCATATCTTCAAGATTCATGGAATGCCTCATTCTATTGTTTCTAATCGATATCCCACTTTCACCAGCAATTTTTGCCAAGAACTGTTCAGACTATAGGTCACGCAATTTCATCTCAGCACCACCTATCATCCCCAGAATGATGGTCAAACTAAAGTTGTCAACAAGTGTTTAGAGACTTTTTTTAGGTGTTTTGCCTCTGAAAGGAAAAATCAATGGGATTAATGGTTACCATTAGTTGAATGGTGGTACAAAACTTCTTACCATACAGCTACTCGCATGACTCCTTTTGAAGCAGTCTATGGCCAAAATCCACCTTCCTTTCTCTTCTACATGTCAGGTGTATCAAAGGTCCAGGCGGTTGACCAAACACTTACAGTTCACAAGAATATTCTCTGTACCCTCAAAGAGAATTTGGTCATGGCTCAGAATCGTATGAAGCAATATGCCGATCAAGGTCGCTCAGAACATCAATTTGTTGAAGGAGACCATGGGTTTCTTCGACTGCAACCTTATAAGCAAACTTCACTCAAGGTTGAACATTGTCAGAAACTGGTGCCCAAATTTTATGGTCCTTATACATTTCTCAAGCGCGTTGAGTAGGTGGCCTATTAGTTATCTTTGCCCAATCATTCTAAGCTCCATCCTATTTTTCATGTCTCATGCTTAAAGAAGGTGATTGGATCTGAGTGCCAAACTCAAACCAACCTTCCCGAGTTGGATGAAGAAGGATCCATCTCGTTGCAGCCACAAGTAGTTTTAGACCATCGAGAGCGTCGTCTTCGTCAGCGTACCATCAAGGAAGTGTTAGTCCAGTGGAAAGATACAACTCCAGCAGATGCCACCTGGGAGCCCACTAACATTCTGCAACAATTTCTTCATCTCAAGCCTTGAGGACAAGGCCAATTTTAAGGGGGAGGGAATGTTAGGGACCTAACCTACCTAACCCCTCAAGTGGGTAGTGTTAGCACTGAGAGTCACCCTCAAATTGCAAGAGGATAATCCTAGTACCCATCAGAATGTTTTGTGGATGTTGGTTTTATGAGTGGGTGTCAAATGGACAAAAGTCAGTACAAGAATGATTTTAACACAAAAATTGGACAAGCAATGCACAAGGAAGTGAGGTCCTCATTAAATTCAGTCAGTGATTTGAGTTTAAGTGTGAGCAGAAGGAATAATTGGTGAGAGAGGTGAACAAGAATACTATGAGGATTCATCTTTCAAGCAGCTTGGTGAAGAAAAACTTGGGCTCAAGAGCACTCTTGAAACTTAAGAGACACTGAAATATGTCACAGCAGCATAATAATCAAACCTACATTACAATAGAACCACAACCCTCTACTGGATCCTCGATGCCCAAGTGTTTCAACATAGTTTAAAAAGAGAGATGAAAGAAGATGAATTCTATTAATGAAAAATTATCAAATTTGATACATAACCAAAGAACAGTTCTGACATAAAAAAATTACACAGTAGGGAGCTCTGTCCAACCATTCGACGACCCTAAAAAAAATATTGAACTGATCTACTTATACTCAAATCAGTCCACATCTGCCAGGAGTTTGATCTAGCATCTCTTTCAAAGCTTTGCGTCTGAGAAACCTTCTATTGGACTGTGTGTGTTTCCTCCTGTCAGACGTAAACCTGGTTCAGTATGGACCTGCAGAAAATTGACCATTGTTGTACTTTGCTGACAATCCTGCCTCCATAGCCATAACTTTCGAGCCTTCCATTTATGGACTGAGATGAGGTTTTAGCTACCAATCCATGCTTCATTAACTATATCTTCATCGAGATTAGAGCGTGGATAGACGACTGGAAAAAGACCATCTGTCGCAACCAGATTGGACGTTGAGTATGCAGGTGGCCGCAAAATTCAATCCTTGTTCATTTGTTGACCCTTCCTCGGGATTGGAGTGTGGCGAGATGATTGTTTGATGGTCACTTGTCGATATGGGATAGGACATTAATTGTGCACATGATTTTGGGGCCCTGGGAAGTGATTTAGGTCCACACCGCTTTTGCGCCTGAAACACACCACCGCTTACCACGTCTCCACCTCGCAAATTTTGTCCCACCCCTCGGATTTTATCATTCATGCACGTTGTGGCCCCGAAATGATTTGAGGTCATCGATCTGAAAGGGATATGAGATCTGAGCATGCCGACTACTTTAGCGCCCCAGCCATACTTTCATCTGCCTGCTAACTTTGGATTTCTTCCATACGCGCTTAGAGATAGTGCCACATCAAACTTGCACAAGGCATTTCGATCATTGCAGACTACACCTACTCGCCTACGCTCATGCTTCTTTGTGTGATAATAGGTAGAATAATATATTTCCATGTAATAAAGATCAGTATTAATAAGGCCTAGAAATAAGGAGGAATAAGTCAAATGTAAAAAGACCTAATAGAATCTTTCACTTCTAGAAGGATCTTCCTTTAGATTTTTCTTTTGGATAGATAGATTTAGTATAAATAGGAATAGAGGGTATGAGAAGTTTTGTCTTGGATATTATTGTAATAGAGCTCTTCTCTGTTGTAGGTTTCCCCCTCGAAGAGGCAAGTGAACATTGCTATCAATAATCAAAGTGCTCTTTCTGGTGTTATTCTAGTATTATTGTGGTATTATTGTGGTATTGTTATGGTTATATCATTGTTTCTATTCCATTTTTAGCTAATTATTTATGTTATGCATACTATTTTATATCTGGAATACTACAGTGGCATTGTTACTCTGGGGGGTCATCTCTACAGGATACCAGAGGTAGTTCCAACTATTATCCCACCTAAAAAGTTCCACGAGGTAGTATCTCATACTACAAAATTCAGCTTCTTCACAGTCTATTCAAAAGGTGAATAGAAGAACACTGCAACCACTATAGCCTTAGTACAAGCACCTTCTGTCTAGCATAATTAGGTCGATGAGATTGAAGAAAAGTGAAAGGAATCCTTCTACACACAGTCATCTCATGTAGCCAGACTGGTTAAAAATATCCAACCCTTCCAGCCACAGGTTTGTGACAGCCATCAACAAGCTAAGCAACACAACTTCTCCAGCAAGGCAAGCTACTCATCAAGATGCAAATTCAACAAGCATTTTCCCTCTCCTCTGGGAACTCAATGCAAAGGAGAAAATTTCTTCCTAAGGAGGGAGGATTGATCCAGGTGGATATCGGTGGCCACCCACCTATTCCAACTAGCTCAAAATAGTCTTTTGGCAATTTACTATTTTTAGCAGTTTTTTCGGTTCCTAAACTTTCGGGGCCATTTTGAGGGCCTAAATGAAGTTTTTTTGGGATATAGCACCTCAATAGTAGAGAAAGTATCTCATTGAACCCCCAAAATGAATCTCCCTTACAATACCTTTCCAAATAGCTATTGTACACCCCAAACGAAGATTGTATGCCAAAGTTACACCCCCAGGAAGTTGATACACCGAACTACCCAAAACGAGGTCCACAAAAATGTTAGATTTTCATCTTCCAGGATTAGGGTTTTGGATTTTATTTATTTTAAAAAGGCCTTTATATCCTCATTGTAAGCATCTTCTTTTGAATTCGAGTATCCACCACATCTCTTCTCAGAGATAAACTTCCACCATTCTAGTGAGTCTTCCACTCTGTATTTCTACAGTTTTGTACATTTTGCTCATTAATAGAAAATGTGTATTATTGCATCTTTGTGTTTATGGTTATATATCTGATAAATATCTGTTATATTATTGGATATATGATATATGTCTGTACATTTCTTTATTATATCTCCGCTCTCATTTCATGCCGAAAATCATCTGGATCAGAGAAAGACATTTTATGCTAACTCTAGTTACTTATATGATACGAGCCATTTCTTAAAAGCGATCCATCACAAACTCAAATCATTTGGAAAGACTATTGATTCATTACTCAAAATAGTTTTGTCATAGATTTAGAGCCTTGGGAAAGACTACCGATAAGTCACAATTAAAACAGATCTCTTAAAACAGATCTATCTGAAAGAGATCCCATAAAAGTGATCCACCGATAAGTAGATATTGCACAATAAGTCATTAGGTGAGGTCGTGTGGAAAATAAAAGATGAAATACTCTACGCAAGTCCTTTCAAAGCACTTGATTTGATGAATTGATTCTATAACATATTGGTTCATTTGATTTCATCACTAGAGAGACAATAAGGAAAAAAAACATAGCTCCATAATGTGGCCCCTTACATGGAAAAGTGTCTCTATAACGTATCAACTCATATGATTATAATAAGTATTTCCCTAGTGTTTTATTTTACAATGAATCCATTTTAGGCAATGAATCACATCATATTGCCCTTTAATTTTTTAAATTTGTGAACACTACACTAATTATATCAACCATTTTTTATTTAAACAAAGTCTTATAATCTAAAATAATTTTGTTTCCCTTCTTTCCCTTTCTTTTCAATTCTTTATTCAACCTCTTATCTAAAGAATATGAAACATGCAAATCCCCTAATGGTCTTGATTGCCTCTCACAATTAAATTTCCAAAAGAACTAACTCTCTTCTTGTAATACCCCAGTATTGAGTCCCTCGATTAATAATGTATTTTGTTTATTTGATGAAAGGTCGGAGTGCTTGTAAAGTTGAAAGACCGGAGTGTCTAGAAGTGTAATACTTTGAATATATTAATAAAACACATTACTGGATGCAAGATGGACAAGGAAAACGATATAGGGCTATGATTCCATGAGAGAGGGGGTTAAAGGGGATAAGTCTTTTTATTATATTTTATTCACCCATCTTGGTTTTAGTGGGGAAATGTGGTTACGCGAGCTTCTTGGGGAAGCCACATGGTGCTTAATTGCATGCAATTATATAAACCTCGTTTTTTTTTTGCTTGGGGGTTTCTCAATAATTTTTTACTCATTCATTTTGGATCCTCAATCATTGTTACTCATTCCTCATTTTTTCTTTCTCACTCTGGTTCTGGATTTTGGGGCATGGGAAAGGAGTTATGGGAGGAAAAGAGTCATTGTTTGTTGGTTGTAGGTAATTGTTAATTATTCCATAAAGGAATGGATGCTTGTGTGCATGAGAATGATGGAAGTTTTGAAAGAACCGTCTATAGTTGAGAATCCTTGGAGTTTCCAGCATTGATATTTCTTGAACAGTAGCACGAGAGCCTTGGAAAAGAAGTGGAACAACCTAAGAGACTACATTGTAGAGAAAGGGGTTCATTTCTTTGAGTTGTGCAAGCTGAAGGGGAATAGAGCTGGTAAACTAGGATTGTTGTGTTGTTGGGAAAACCATGAGAGTGTGTTATCTAATTGTTGTGTGTTTAAGAGTCAACCTGGGACCTATCCCTGTGGATTCATAGCTCTGGCTTGGGCGTGACTTGCTATTGAGAAAGATAGAACAATAGTGTTTATGGTTGGGTGGAACGTCTGACATCTACAACCAGTTGGTGAAAGGTTTATTTAAAGATAAGTACTCTCTGTGTTTTCTCTATATTTTATATTTCGTTGTGTAATAATTATCTTTGGTATGTGTTTATAATGTGCATGCTTGCTATTAATGTTGTGCATGTCATGTTTTTCATTTCTTTTATGGTTTCGCATGTTTCTTGATTATTGCATCATGCTTCTTTATTAAATAATTGGTATAAGAAATTCAAAATCTATCAAGAATGTGAATTCTTGGGGTACCAGGGTTGATGGGTGTGTCACATTTTGGTATCATATCAAATCAGTGTGTTTTCTAGTGACACGGTATGTCACATTTCCGTAGTCCATCTAATCCATCATTTCATTGTACTAATCCCCTTTAGACAAATACCAAGGAATTGGAGTAACAAATCTTGCTCTAGAGTACCAACAATAGTTTCCTAATCCATCAAGTCATTACTAGAAGACATTTTCTTTTTGTTTTTAGGGTATGCACCATTGTTGGAGTCTACAACCTCCACCAAATTGTGACATTCCTCTACAGCTTGTCAAAAATTCCACTTGTTGCTCTTATCCTCACAAGTTTTTTGGGGACCCTTAACAATTTCAACACAATATTTTGGAAGGAAGACACTAAATACCCATGGAAAAACACTATTTTCATCTAAAGACACCTTATTCATAACCTAATATTTAGCTTCCAAACCTTATGAGAGACCTTGATCTAGATTTCTTCAAATATACCTTTCATAAAATCCATTTCAATAGATAACATAACATAGGTTAAGATGTCTTTTTAAAATGGGAACCCACTTTTTACAGATGATAGACCCAAAAATAACATGTTTCATCCTCAAGTAAGCAAAGAATCACACATTTTGTAATATCAATTATCTCAAAGGCTACAACAATATCACTAACTACTTCTAACAAACCTCTCAAAAAGGGAGTATACCCACCAAGATTTAAATATGGGTCATTATCACAACAACCACTTCAAATTTCTACTAGAACATAGGTTATTATGACTTATATCATATTAAAATTGGATTACAACAATATTTGATATTCTAATTTTAAAATTTATATCTAATGTTTTCAATAAGAGTTTTAATGATTGGTAAAAAAGGGAAATCATTATTTCACCACCAAATATACATACATACTTCTTATAAATTTACATACCTATAAATTTACATACCCATACAAATAGACCATAATTAAAACCAAGTAACTTTGAAAAAATGGATACATGACTCCTTAGCTAAAATTACTTTTCTAACATATTAGCCATATTTATTTACTTTATTGTAATGTCCTATATCAAATAATACCACTTATATGTGGACCAGAAACACTACCTGACTATTTATATATTAATTCTCAGGAAAAAAAAACCATCACATCGTTAGGGTTATCTCTATGTAACCATTTCATGATTTATTTTTAAATCAACATAATAGAGATATGGATGGGAACAAATCTACAAAACATTGTGCATATAATTGGAACTTTCCTAAATCCAATGAAATATGGATGGGAACAAATCTACAAAACATTGTGCATATAATTGGAACTTTCCTAAATCCAATGAACACAAACATAAGTTGATCAGGAACACCCTTATACGTACACCATTTGCTCACTACATTAATTAAATAATGTCATAATGGGTTATGAGTAGGATAGCATTTCAAGTCCTAAAATGTAACATTCCTTAATGATAATAATATTGAGTGGAGTTGATATACTATAGTTAGAAATGTAATATTCCTTAATGATAATAAAACTCAGTGGAATTGATATATTATAAATAGATTGTTTTTCCATTAGGAAATGTTGTCCACATGTTTTAAAGCTAAGTGGCGACCTTATCAAGAATGCTTTTATATCACAATGTATTCGACCACATTCGTATTTATTTAAAATTTTAAAATAAAAAAATTATCATTTATATTACCAAATTTGATTATATTTTTATATTAAATCTATATTATTTCTTAAATAACCTCATAAAAAACGGAAGAAAAAAAAAAAACTTAAATACCTACTATGAGAGTCCGAATCTATATCTTGCTTGCATGTATTACTTTAGTTTTATGAGAGATTTCATTCCACGCACAATAACTCGATGTTAACGCAAAACTATAAAAGTGGATGATTTTTTTTAAGGATATTATAATGGATATGCTATCTTTTTAAAGCATAAGTAGGATATAGAATATTGACATTATAATGGGTGACAAATTTAAAAAAAAAATAGTAAATTTTTTTTTTTTAAATGATTTTAAATAATATTATTGAATATTTAGAGATCCTCATATTTTAAGATCTTGGATTTATTTATATAAAAATCAAATGTGCAGGTTTTTCTTTCCCTTAAATAACTTACTTTGTTTTGGAAAAAGTTATTAGATATCCATATCAAACTTATTTGAAATCTCTTTATGTTTTATTACCTCATTATTTAGGGAGACCAGAAGAGGTTGAATTCTCTTTATTGGCTTTAAGATCTTGGATTTATTTATATAAAAATCAAATGTGGAGGTTTTTCTTTCCCTTAAATAACTTACTTTGTTTTGGAAAAAGTTATTAGATATCCATATCAAACTTTATTTGAAATCTCTTTATGTTTTATTACCTCATTATTTA
>SNQJ01S0197374.1:0-14336 GCA_010110895.2 Picea sitchensis | reverse complement strand
TCCAAGCAGGTTGGTAATCACCTCATTTATGTAGTGTTGTATGTTGATGACATGTTGTTGGTAGGAAATAACATGGATGTTATCAAGGAGGTGAAATCGCAGCTATCCTCCAAATTTGACATGAAGGATATCGATGCTACTAAATTCATGATGGGAATGGAGATTAAAAGAGATCGTGCAAACAAGAAACTCTGCTTGAATCAAAGAAAATATGTTGAAACGATATTGCAGAGGTTTAATATGCATGGAACTAAACCGGTCAAGGTTCCTATTCCTATAGGTGTAAAGATATCTGCAGATCAGTGTCCCAAGACAAGGGAAGAAGAAGAGGACATGTCCCATGTTCCATATGCCAGTGCAGTTGGCAGTTTGATGTATGCAATGGTTTGTACTAGACAGGGCATTGCACATGCTGTGGGATTTTTGATCAGGTATATGTCAAAACCAGGGAAGGAGCATTGGACAGCAGTAAAGAGGGTCTTCATGTATCTTTGTGGCACCACCAGTTATGGATTGTGCTACCAAGGAAGAACGGGATTGGACATAGTGGTGGACATACATGGCTTTGTTGATGCAGAATAGGATGGAAATTTGGATCACAGAATATCTACGAGTGGGTATGTGTTTAACCTATTTGGAGGAGGAATCGGTTGGATGAGCAAAAGACAGGCTGTAGTGGCACTCTCAACTACAGAAGTTGAATACATGGCAGCCACTCATGCAAGCAAGGAAGAAGTATGGTTACAAAGATTGTGTTCAGGTATTGGGTTGGTACAACAAGAAGTGATATTAGACTGTGACAGTCAGAGTGCAATATTCCTGGCAAAGAACCCAACTTATCATTCGAAGACAAAGCATATTGATGTTCAATATCACTTTGTGAGAGACGTGGTTGAGGAAAAGAAGGTGTTGTTGGAAAAGGTCGACACTTTGAAGAATGCTACAGATTCATTGACAAAGTCTATGAGCACATAAAATTTCTCTTGGTGTAGAGTAACAATCGGCATTGCTGCCCTGGATTGTTGACTATATAATCCCCCAGACCCCTGGATGCAAAGAAAACAATGAGTGGGAGAATGTTGGGTATGTGTTATATTCTTTGCATGTGTGTGTGTGTGGGTGCGTCAGATACGACAACTGTGTCCCAGGGGGGGGCAGGTATGCACCCCCCTTGTTATGCACAGCGTTCGGGGTAGTGCCCCAAAAAATATTTTTGGGCGGTTTTTGCTATTTTTAGCGGATTTTGCTATTTTTAGCTGATTTGTAAATTAATCCTGGATTAAGGGATTAGGGTTTTGGTGTCTACGGAATACCTAAAAACATTTTATATATTGTATGGTGAATGGTGAAATTTGATATAATGAAAATAAGAAAGGTTTTCCCGGTTGAGGGTTTTCGATAAAAATCTCTGTGTACTCTATGTATGAGCCATTGATTAATTTATGTATTGCTTAAGAATCTATATGCATTGCTTTACTTCATAGGTTTAAAACTTACAGACACTAGCGTCATTGAACAAAAAATCCCTTTGAAAGAAGATGCCAAAAATTTCAAGTAGAAACTCAGACAAATAAATCCCATGTTGTTGTCGATTATGGAAAAAGAGCTAAAGAAGATGTTGGATATACAGATCATCATCCCTTTGAGATTTTTGGAGTGGGTGGCTAATTTGGTGCCTGTCAGGAAGAAGAATGGGGAAATCAGGTTGTGTTTTGATTTAAAAAATTTGAACAGGAGCTCTAAAAAAGATAACTACCCTTTGCCGAAAATGGAGCACATTTTGTAGAAAGTGATTGGTTCAGTCAAGATGTATATGCTCGATGGTTTCTCCGGTTACAATCAGATCTCTGTATTTCCTGAAGATAGATAAAAGACAGCTTTCACAACACCTTGGGGCACATTCATGTATGCTAAAATTCCCTTCGGATTGATGAATGCGGGAGAGACCTTCCAACGAGCTATGGACATTGCCTTCATTGGAGAAAAGGATAAATTTGTAGTCATCTATCTAGATGAGATTACAATATTCTCTAGGTTTGATAAAGAGAATTGTTACCATCTAAGGAAGGTTTTTCTGAAGTGCAGAAGGTTTGGTCTCTCCCTCAATCCCAAGAAGTCTTTATTTTCCATGGAGGAGGGAAAATTGTTGGGGTATATTGTGTTAGTTGAAGGGGTAAATATTGATACGAGAAAAGTGGAGACCATCCAGTCCTTGTCATTTCCCAGAACCTGGAAAAGGGTTTAGTCATTTTTGGGTAAAATCAACTTTCTAAGGAGGTTCATTTCTAACTTTGTTGAATTGGTTAAATACATTACAACCATGCTCAGGAAGGGGAACAAAGTGAAATGGACTACTGAGTCAAGAGATTGTTTCAACCAAATTAAGAGGGAGCTGACTAAAGCACCTGTTCTCATCATCCCAGACTATTCCAAGGAATTTAAAATATTTTCCTTCGCTTCATCTGATACACTAGTTGTTGTTTTGTTACAAAGAAATGTAGAAGGGTTAGAGCAACCTATTTCCTTTTTCAGTAGAGCATTGAGGGATGCAAAAACAAGATATCATATCATGGAGAAGCAAGCTCATGCTTTGGTGAAGGACCTAAAGGATTTCAGGATCTAGATTTGGCATTCAAAAATTACTGCATATGTCCCCTCAACCTCAATAAAGGAGATTCTGATCCAACCCCATATTGATAGGAAGAGAAGCAAATGGATCGCTAAAATTCTAGAGTTTGACCTGGAAATAAAACCCACCAAATTGGTGAAAGGCCTAGGTTTAGCCAGGTTACTGGCTAAGTCGAATTGCAAGGAATTAGGGGTAAATTTCATGAATATAAACTCAGAAAATCAACAAACTGGGATTGTCGGTGAAGACTATCATGTCAACCCCAACTTAGCAGAATGGACCTGGTATAAAGACATCATATACTTCCTTCAAAAGTTGAAGCCTCTTGATCGTTTGGAAAAAAACAAAGCGAGAGTTTTGAAACTCAAAGAAATCAAGTATTGTATCATTGATCAAGTTTTGTACTGGAAGGACCCTCTGGGAGTTTTGTTGAGATGTCTGGATGCACAAGAGGCCCAAAAGGCTATGATTGATTTTCATGACAGCTCATGTGGGGGACATCATTTTTGGAGGACGACGACTTATAAGATCCTCGGAGCTGGGTATTTATGGCCCAACCTTTTTATTGATGTTTGCGCAGAGATCAGAGCCTGCACCAAGTGTCAAAATTTTGCTGGAAAGTAGCAGCTCAAATATTTGCCTTTGCAGCCTGTAACAGTTTCTGGAACTTTTCAGCAGTGGGGTCTTGACTTCATTGGAGAAATCCACCCAGCCTCAAGTGGCCATCACAGGTGGATTTTCAATTACATTGATTATTTTACCAAATGGATAGAATCCATCCCCACAAAGAGTGCCTCTCACAAAGTAATCATAATTTTCATTGAAGACATAATGTCCAGATTTGGCTGTCCAAATAGGATCATTATAGACAATGCTGCCTCTTTCAAGGTTGAGCCATTAATTAATTTATGTGAGTAGTATGGGATCACAATAGTCCACTCTACTCCCTAATACCCTTAGGGAAATGGATTAGTAGAGTCTTCTAACAAGAGCCTCACAAAGATCATCAAGAAGTTGTTATAGAAGAGAAAAATAAATCATGGGATTGAAAGATGAAGTTTGCATTATAGGTTTATGATGCAGCTCCACTACCTGAGTAGGGTCTTCCTGACCTTCGAGTCTATGGATATTCAATTCCTTTGAGTCGAAATGGCTCCTTTGGTTCTTGCTGGAACCTTCAACACATATAACCACAGGTCCTTTTAGAAGTTACGCCTACGCGAACAAGCACTGACGTGACCATAGCCTTAGCCCCAGAAAGGCGTGTCGGGTTTTTCAATGTCGGGACTTCCGTTGCAAGGCACCTCGGCTCCTCTAGTTCCCGAAATCTAGAAACGGGCCAACGGTCCCTAGCTCCTCCCTTAAATTCTTCTGATGTGACCCTCGACTCCGACCTGGGGCCCAACCCTTGAACGCATCGGGATTTTGCGTATCAGGGATTTGCGAAGTAGCTTTTCTCCCTTTGACCGATATCTGAAATGTCAATATTTCTTTGCCACATATCAATGGTCCCGATTCTTCCCACGATCTGATGGTCCAGATCATGTCGGGATTTCACGTATCAGGGATTTGTGAAGTGGCCCTCTCCCCTTCTCCCTAAATCTAAAATTGCGATGACTGCTTATGCTAGATCAACAGTCCTTGATTCTTGTGATCCAAATCTCTATACTATTCCTTCTCTTATCAAAATTTAGCGACTCGCAATTCCCAAAAACAACTTTCTCCACACTCCCGACTCCCAAAATGTCGATATCTCAGAGCGCCCAATCAACAAATCACGCTCCTCGGGATATAACGGTTGTTATTTCTCTTGATCTTGCGAGTTTCGAAAGACATTCATTCTTATCCTCTCCGTTGATCTACTGAATCCAATGGTCCACGAAAAATCAATGCTTCTCCCTCTGATAATTTCAACCGTTCATTCATGCTCTCAAAGACTCCTCACCAAATAACTTGGTGTCTTTCCTCCTAAGCTTGATTTCTTTGAGGTGACTTCGACCCTCATCCTCCTTTGAACTCTTTGAAGTCTCTATCCCTCCTGAGCTTGGTTCTTGTTGCAAACTCAAGGATTCTAATGGATTCTTGCACGCACTCCTTGTGGCCTTCACGATAATATTCTATTATCCAAATACTCCAACTCCACGCACTCCTTGCGATAGAAGTTCTTCAACCACTCCTTGGGTTTGAAAAGCCTAAGACTCCAACCTAGCCTACGCATGACTTGCACGTCTCTGTGCTATATTTTCACTTATGTTGGTATAAGAACAACTCTATCTCTCTTGATATTTCTTTCTAAGGTAAACTCACAATCTTGTCAATGCACTCCTTGCGAACTTTCACTGCACTCCTTGCAGAAATTCTCAGGACGAGTAGAAATTGAAACTTATACTCTCCCTTTCATAGACTTCATACATTCAACATGAAATCACGTGCATACACATAAACATAGCATTGAAACAAATGCATAACAAAGAATATAATCAAACTGTAAACACACCATTCAATAGATGCAAACAGTAACCATAAAACACCATGATATTGAGTCAAAGCATTCTTATATTAATTCAAGTGCTTATTTACATGGATTCAATAGCAACAACTATCTGTTCATACAACTTCTACAATATTTGTTCTTCTCTACTCTCCTATGCTCTCTTTTTCCTCTATTACAATGAGAATAATCTTACAATACAATACATACAAGGGATCTTTCTAGAGTTTTCCCTCCTACAGCTCTAAGCTATCTAATCGAAATAAAGACTACAACTACTTTACATTGATTACAATAAATTCATCCAACCGATAGATGGGAGAAAACACTCAAGATCTGCATTACAATCCCCAAAAAATTTAAGAACAATTACATCTCTTCAGATATTACATTAATGTTTCATCTTTTAAATTTCAAATTGTGCTCAAAATGCGGACTGGTGCATATCCAGTTGTCCTCCACTTGTGCTTTCTTGTGATGCTCCTAAATCATACTCCTCTAGATGAAAAAATCATGGACTCCTGTCCATGATCTCATGCACTATTTGTCCATGTTTCTGGATATTTTCTTCGCTTTCCCAAATCGAATTTTCAATCAGGTGTCCTTTCCATTTTACCAAATACTCAAGATATGTTTTTCTCTGGGTCTTCTTCCCAATTCTCTGGTCAATGATCTTTTCCATCTGTGGCTTTTCATCTACAGACATTTTTTTCACCCACTAAATTTCATTTTGATTCTCTTCTCCTCTCTCTTTGTCTGCTCGGTATGGGTACATATTAGCTACGTTGAATATGGGTGATATGCCCACACCATCTGGCAATTATATCTAATAACCATTTGCCTCAAATTTTCGTAAAATATTACACAGCCCTATCTTTTTCATATTCAGTTTATTATACGTTCCCCTTGGGAACCTTTCTTTTCTTAGGTGTGCTAAAACCAAATCTCCCACTGATATTAAACTAAATCTCTCTCCTGTGTTGATATTCTCTGCGCTTGTATTCCTGGTTGGAACTCTGTAACTTCTCTTTAATATTATTGTGGAGCTCTTGGATCTCTGCTACAAAATATTCCACTCCAACACTCATGAACTCACTCCACTCTAAGTCTCTCAACTCAGATACACCCCTCAGCTATACTCCATACATTATCTAGAATGGGTTATGTCCTGTGCTTCTATTAGCTGAGTCGTTATATGAAAATTTAGCTTGCGGAAGAATCCGATCCCACTGACTATGATGTTCAACTATTAAACTCCTCTATAAGTCCCCCATACTTCGATTTAATACCTAAGTCTGTCCATCCATATGAAGGTGATATGTTGAGATAAAATATAAATCTGTCCCCATCTTCTTCTATAGTGTCCTCCAGAAATGACAACAATTTTGGTATCCCTATCCGAAACAATACTCTTGGGTAAACCATGAAGTCGAACAACTTCTTTGAAAAACAGATTTGCAATGTGTGTCGCATCACTGGTTTTCTGACATGGAATAAAATTTTCCATTTTTTAGAATCTATTGACTACTACGAATATGGAATCACAACCTCTTCATGTCCTCGACATTCCTAACACAAAATCCATGCTTACCACGTGCCATGGTCTCTCTGGTATTGGAAGTGGTTGATACAACCCTCTATTCTATCTTTTCCCTTTTGTGTGATGGAAAATTCTACATTTTTTGACATACTTCCTCACATCTGTCCTCATCCCTGTCCAATAATATAAACTGTCCAATTGTACAAATGTTTTTTCATGGTCGAAATGTTCATCCAATCCCCCACTATGTTTTTCCTTCAAAAGGTTTTAGAACTCTTTGGGATACACAACTGATTTCCTTTAAATAACAGTCCATCCTGAATTAAATATTCAATCCATTGGCTTTTATCTCTTAGAATTGGATTCTCACATGCTTCGTAAGTGTCCTTGAAATCTGAATCATCTGTGTACATATCCTTAAGGCTATCAAAACCTAAGGTCTTCACACAAAACTCCTGCAGAATCAAACATCTCATGCTCAATGCATCAACAACCTTGTTAGCAGTTACAAAAATGTTCTTTATAACAAAAGTAAAGTTCTGCATAAATTCAACCCATTTTGCATGTTTCTAGTTCAATTTCTCCTGTCTGGTTATAAATTGTAAAGCATGATTGTCTCTATACAAAATGAACTCTTTCGGAACCAGGTAGCGCCTCCATTTTTTCAGCACTTGTATGATTGCATAAAACTCTTTATCATACGTGGAATAATTCCTTTTGGCATCATTAAGTTTCTCACTGAAGTATGCAACTAGTCTATTGTCATGACTTAAGACTGCTCCAATCATGAATCCACTTGCATCACATCGAACTTGAATTTTTTTACCAAAATTTGGCAGGACCAGAACTGGTTGTTTGGTTATCTTCTCCTTCAACAACTTCAAACTTTTCTCTGCTTCCTCTATCCAATGAAAATATTTATTTATTTTCTTGACTGTGTCCATCATTGGTGCACAAATCCCACTAAAATTTCTGATGAAATTCCTGTAAAAAGTGGCTAGTCCATGAAATCTTCTGACTTCAAAGATATTTCTTGGCGATGGCCATTCTCTGATTGCTTTTACCTTTTCAATATCCATCTTCAACTCATTCGAAGAGATCACAAAACCCAAATAAATGAGTTATGTCTTCATGAAAGACGACTTTTTCATATTTGTCAGCAACTTCTCTTGCTGCAACCTCCTCATCAATAAAGATAAGTGTCTCAAATGTTCTTCCTCGGTCTTACTGAAGATCAGTATATCATCAAGATACATAATTACAAACTTTCCAACGAAATATTTCAAGACTTCGTTCATTAATCTCATGAAAGTATTTGGCGCATTCGTCAAGACAAACGACATGACAATCCATTCATATAGTCCTACATTCATCTTGAATTTTTTCTTCCATTCATCACCTTCCCTCATTCTAATCTGGTGATATCCGCTCTTCAAATAAATTTTTGAAAAAAACTTTTCTCCACTCAAGCAATCCATCAAGTCATCCATCCTGGGTAAAAGAAATCTATACCTGATGGTGATTTTTTTTATAGCCCTCAAGTTTGTACAAAATATCCATCCACCATCCTTCTTTGGAATTAACACTTTTGGTACAGTGCATGGAATCAATATTTCCCTAATCAATCCTTTGTCCATCAAATCCTGGACTTGATTCTTGACCTCTCCATTCTCCTGCGGCGTCAGTCTGTATGTTGATTTGTTTGGTAAACTCACTACTGGTATAAGGCCAATGTCATGGATTATACTTCTGATGGGCAACAATGAACAAGGTAAATCGTCCACCACTATATCAGTGAAATTCTCCAGCAGTTCCTGAATTTCCTCAGGTAGATCATCATTTGAGGTATTGGTCAAGATGACTCTAGGTTTTCTCACCACAACAAACTGCATGTCTTCATCTTTCTTGACTTTATCAAGAAGTTCCTTCCCACTGATGGGACATATAGTATTTCTTGTTTCTCCTTTCACCTTATTGTCTTCAATTGGTAGCAACATATGTTTCTTACCATTCTTTTACAAGGTATAGGTGTTCTTTGTTCCGTCATGAATAACATTTTTGTCATATTGCCACAGCCTCCCCAACAAAAGATGGAATACATCCATGGGAATAACATCACATAAAATATCATCTCTGTATCCCCATATCCTAAATTCAACTAAACATTGTTTAGTGATTTTTACTTGATGTCCCTTTTGCAACCATGAAACTTTGTATTGGCTTGGATGTGAAACGGTCTCCAATTCCATATTTTCCACCATCTCTGTGGATACTAGATTATCCATTCTTCCACTATCAACTATCACCTTCCATACCCTATCCTTGGTCTTGCAATAAATCCTAAATAAGTTTTTCCTCTAGACAGGATTCTCCATCTCTTTCTCTGGCTTCAAGAGAATTTTCCTCATCATTAAATATCTTCCTCCTTCTGCATCCTTTGCCTCAAAAATTTTCCTCTGCGCTTCTGAAATGTGATCTTCACCTCCTCCATCTCTTTTTCTATCAGGACATTCCCAATATCTATGTCTGATCTTTCCACAGACAAAACACTTCACTTCACCTCCTCTGCCTCTTCCTCTTCCTCTTTCATGAGGAAAAGTGTTCCTATCAGCATATTGTCTTCCCTATGAACTTCCTCCCCTTTGTGGGTGATGATGAGGATTATTTTCTTCATCCTTGGGCTTCTGTACTCTATCCTGGGAAAATGATTTGCCTCTACTATGACTTATACCTCTGCCCCTTTGACCTTGCTTTCAGGACAATTTAACTTATGCCTTTGAAGCAATCTGATAAGCATCTTCTACATTCCTAATTGTCACCATTCTCTTCTCATCTTGAATCTCATATCTCAAGCCATTCATGTTTCTGGAAAAATTTTCATCATCACTCTCATGATGACCAACTCTGATATTTAATCTGTAAAATTCCTTTGTATATTCCTTCGTTGTCATACCTTTCTGTCTTGAATTTTGCATCCTCCGAAACAAATTGATTTGATAATCTCTGGGTATGAATTTGGCTTTCATCTTGGCGACCATCCTAACCCATCTTTTGATTCTTTGTTTTCCTTTATAATGCCTATCATCCTGCAGTTCATCCCACCAAAGTGTTGCATGCCCTTTCAGTCTAGTGAAAACATGTTTAACCTTCTTATCTTCCTTGATGTCTTCATAATAAAAATATTTATCCAGAGCTCTAAACCAATCTAGTATCTCCTCAACGTCTAAGTTTCCTTCATACATTGGGATGTCCATTTTTTCTCTGGCACCTATCCTTGCAACATCTTTGAGTAGACGTTCCTGTGCAGCATCTTCAGCTACAACTTCTTCTTCGACTCCAACTTTTTTCTCACTTTCGGCCTCACTAACATCTCTAGTATTAGAATCTCATCTCTCTTCTTTCTCCATGGAATCCAATCGAGCACGAATTATCTCATTTCCCTTTCCAAGGATGGATCGGGCATGGGTCTCTCTTGACGTCTTCGTGGAGAAATAGTTTCAATCCATCCACGCAGAATTCAAATCACAACTTTCCTTTGTCTTCTCTCTTATAGAAAACAAAATTTTTAATCTTTAATACCACCTAACGCAACTCCCCTACCTCGGCAAGGTCTGCCTGACCTCCCAGTCTATGGATCTTCAATTCCTTTGAGTCGAAATGGCTCCTTTGGTTCCCGTTCGAACCTTCAAAACATATAACCAAAGGTCTTTTTAGAAGTTACGCATGCGCAAAAAATCACTATGTGAAAACCTCCACTCCATGTGACCACCGACGTGGCCACAGCCTTACCCCCAAAAAGGCACATCGGGTTTCGCAATGTTGGGACTTCCATTGCAAGGCACCCCGACTCCTCCAGTTCTAGAAATCTTGAAATGGGATGACGGTCCCTAGATCCTACCTTAAATTATCCTAATGTGACACTCGACTATGAACTGGGGCCCAACCTTCGAATGCATCGATATTTCGCGTATCAGGGATTTGCGAAGTAACTTTTCTCCCTTTACCTGATATCTGAAATGCTGATATTTCTTCGCTACAGATCAACGATCCCGATTCTTCCCACGATATGATAGTCTATATCACGTCAAGATTTCATGTATTAGGGATTTTTGAAGTGGCCCTCTCCCCTTCTCTTGAAATCTGAAATCACGATGATCGCTTATGCCAGATCAACGGTCCTGGGTTCCTGTGATCCAACAGTCCAGATTCTTCCTTCTCTTATCGGGATTTCGTGACTCACGATTCCTGAAAACAACTTTCTCCACACTCCTGACTCCCAAAATGTCGATATCTCGAAGCGCCCAATCGACAGCTCACACTCCTCAAGATCTAACAGATTTTATCTCTCCTGAGCTTGCGAGTGTCGAAAGACACTCAGTATTATCCTCTCCGCTAATCTATTGGATCCAACGGTCCACGAAAAATCGTTGTTTCTCCCTCCGAGAATTTCAATTGTCTGTTCAGGCTCTCAAAGACTCCTCACCAAATAACTTGGCATCTTTCCTCCTGAGCTTGATTTCTTCGAGGTGACTTCGACCCTCGTCCTCCTTAAAACTCTTCGAAGTCTCTATCCCTCCTAAGCTTGGTTCTTGTTGCAAAATCAAGGATTCTAAGGGATTCTTTGACACACTCTTTGTGCCCTTCATGATAATCTTTGATTATTCAAACACTCCAACTCCAGGCACTCCTTGTGACAGAAGTTCTTCAACTGCTCCTTGGGTTGGAAAATTCTAAGACTCCAACCTGGCTTGCACATGCCTTGCATGGCTCTGTTCTATATTTTCACTTCTGTTGGTATAAGAACAACTCTATCTCTCCTTAGCTTTCTTTCTGAGGTAAACTCATAATCTTTTCAAAGCACTCCTTGCGTACTTTCGTTGCACTCCTTGCAGGAATTCTCAGGATGAGTAGAAATTGAAACTTATACTCTCCCTCTCATAGACTTCATACATTCAACATGAAATCACGAGCATGGACATAATCATAGCATTGAAACAAATTCACAACAAAGAATATAATCAGATTGTAAACACACCATTCAATAGATCCAAACAATAACCATAAAACACCATGAGATTGAGTCAAAGCATTCTTATATTAATTCAAGTGCTTATGTACATGGATTCAATAGAAACAACTACCTGTTCATAAAACTTCTACAATATATGTTCTTCTCTACTTTCCTATGCTCTTGTTTTCCTCTATTACAATGAGAATAATCTTACAATACAATACATATGAGGGATCTTTCTAGAATTTTCCCTCCTACAACTCTAAGCTATATTATCGAAATAAAGACTACAACTACTTTACATTGATTACAATAAATGCATCCAACTGAGCAATGAGAGAAAATGCTCAAGATCTATGTTACAATCCCCAAAACATTTAAGAACAATTACATCTCTTCATATATTACATTAATGTTTCATCTTTTAAATTTCAAAATGTCGGTTGATGCATATCCAGTTGTCCTCTACTTGTGATTGCTTGTGATGCTCCTACATCAACTGATCATATCATAGTAAAAAGGTCATTAAGCATGTCTCCTTTTCAGCTGGTTTATGGGGCCGAAGCAAATTTTCCTTCTCAACTCGCTTTGCCTGTGGAAAAGTTCCTGCAAGACCACCAAGGAGAACTTGATGACATGGTTAGGACGATATTGAAACTGGTAGAAGTGTAGCAGAGCCGTGAGTAGTTTCTTGACAAAGAATAAGAGCATCAGGAAAAAATGAAGCGAGCTTTTCACAAGAGTGCAAGCAAGGAGAATTTCTAGCTGGTGGATCTAGTGCTCAAGTGGGATTCCCCCAAACAAGACAAAGGAAAACATGGAAAATTTGAATCCTTGTGGATCGGTCCTTTCAATATTTCTAAGATATTTCCGAATAATACTTATAAGTTGTACAACTTGGAGGATTCTGAGGTTTTGGGTAGCCCTGTCAATGGGCATTTTCTGAAGAAATATTGTGTTTAGGCCATGACCGACGTTCCACCATTGTGAATACCACTCCCATATTGTTTTGATTTTTTTTAGTTTTTCATTTTCAATGAGACTCCATAACCCAAATCTAAGGCATTAGAGATATGCGTTCTTGGTAGCTCGCAGAGAGAATGCCATCCCCTGTGGAGCCAAATTTTATCACATGAACTTTTCAGAGTCTTATGGGTTTGTGGTTTCTACCTAAGTATGTATCCTTTCCCTGTCTCTCTCCTTTTTGTAGGCCAGATATTGAACTTACCCTTTGACTGTTAAAGTCATTTTTTGTTTGCCCCTTTTTATTCAAGCGCCCTTATTCCCCTTGATGTCCTACCCGAAGGAATTCTTCACC
Organism: Picea sitchensis; assembly: GCA_010110895.2. Classification (NCBI taxonomy): domain Eukaryota; kingdom Viridiplantae; phylum Streptophyta; class Pinopsida; order Pinales; family Pinaceae; genus Picea; species Picea sitchensis. The sequence continues at coordinate 1,347 of SNQJ01S0197374.1, read as the reverse complement.
ATAAACCTCTCTATTTTTTCTCTAAGGATGAACGTTCACCTCCTTTGTTTCAATCATCGTTCTTTCTGTTTTCCCCAGCCCACAGCAAGTCGTCCGAGTCCTTTTTCACTCAAGATGCATCCATGGATACCAGGTACAAATTTCATGGCAGTCCATTATGGGCTCAAAGCCCAAGCATTAGATAGGTTGAATTTTGTTAGCATCAGATATTCTAGGAGCATTCCAGATTAGTGGCCCCTGGGTACTCAGGATATCAAAATTGCATGAAGTATAGAGACATGAAAAGAGATGAAGCCCAAAGAAAACATGAGTTGTTGATCTTAAATGGGGACAAGTGGCAGCAGATCCAAGCGCTCGGGGAAATGGGCTTCGGGAGTTTCGAAGTGAGAAGTTCATAAAAATTCTAAAGAGTCGAAGCCCAAACTCCCAAAGCAATCGTGGACCATTTATATTAAAATCAATAGGGAGTCATTGATCTTAGTGGTAGTGACTCCCAAATTCACGAAGGCCTAAAGTGTCGGAAGTCTCGAAGTCGCAAAGCGCCCGAAGTGGAAAAACTTCCCAAATTCCCAAAGTGCCCGAAGTCCCGAAGTGCCAAAGCGTCAAACTCCCGAAGCCAGAAGTGTTGAAGGCCCAAAGTGAATCTGGACCATCCATTGGTGGGGCCACACGTCAGCAGATCCATAGCTCCAGATAAAAGAAGTGGAAGGCAAAGGAGGTTTGACATTTGATTTTCCTGGAGTCTGGAGACCCAAAGTAATTATTGTTCGTTCAATTCAAGGGGACATGTTTTAGTAGATCCATAGCTCCAGGTAAAAGAAGTTGAAGGAAGAGTTGGTTTGAGATTTGATCTTCCCGGAGTTCGAAGACCCGAAGTAATTCTCGGTTGTTCAATTCAAAAGGACGTGTGTCAACAGATTGACAGCTCCGAGTAAACGCAACTGAACGTAAGAGAGATTTGAGCTTTGATTCTCCCGGAGCCCGAAGACCCGAAGTGGATCTCGGTCGTCCAAATCCAGGAGCCACGCGGTGCCAAATATAGAGCACCAGAGGAAATAAAAATGGGAAAGGCCCAAATATCTGAAGGAGATCTCGATTGTTGATCAAGAAGGGAGCAGAAGGGTCATTGATCTGGTTGAAGGGGTCAAAGTCCCAAAGCAGGAGAAAAACTATTGATTGAAGAGGATGCATGTCAACAGATCGACAGCTCCAGGAAAAATCACAAAAGGTAAGCGAGATTTGACTTTTGATTTTACCAAATTCTGGAGACCCGAAGTGGATCTTGTTGGACACACCTACCACACTTAGAGGGGGGGGTGAATGAGTGTGGGGATCTTTTTCCCAAAA
>SNQJ01S0197373.1:0-17297 GCA_010110895.2 Picea sitchensis | reverse complement strand
CATAGGACTTCTGCCCCCAAAATTACACACATGTACTTCGACCCAAAACATATTGGCTCGCCAGCCTATAAAAATATGTACATATACATTTACAACTAGGGTCAAACTAGGAGTATTACAAACACTAAAAATCACTACCAAAGAAACATATGATTTTCAGATATCACAATAAATAGTTATTTGTTTAGCTCAGTANTGATCTAACAAAATAGAATTCCATATATTTGCAAAAGTAAGCATACCTTGGTTCCAACACTAAGGTAGATAATATTTCATGTCTTCTTCTTACTACTTAATAATCCAACATCTATGTAGGATTGAAAACCAATTATAACCAAGAAACCGTTAGGCATAAAAAAAAAACACAATTTTATTGCTTCTCAACAAATTTCCAAAAAAAAAATATTTATAAAATTCTAAGATTCATCCATAGATGTTTGCCTTATTTTTTAATATATATTAACATTTTGGGTTAATTGATTTTATCATCTAAAAACGTGTGATTTAAGTAATTATAGTTTTATAAAAACGTGTGTCTATTGCTACTGCCATTTTTCCCACCAGGTTGTTTAAAATAATAAGTTAATATCATTTAATTATGTTATAATAAAACTAGATTTTAATTGTCTCATTAATCCTTTTGTAATCATTTGTATTATGGTAATATAGTTTTATTCCATTATAAGATAAAAAAATTTACTATAATATTGTTTTCAATTTTTCAATTACAAGAAGAAGAACTCATGGACAAGCCAAGTTATGATCATTTCAAAGAATCTTTGCACATATTGATTGAACCCAAATTACCTACCAATATAATTGATGCTCATGATAGTATAGATACACGTTCATGATAGTATAGATACACGTTGAAGCTTGTATAGGAGTCACTGTATTCCAAACTTGTATTTTTTTTAGTGGTTTCTCTAATTGTTGATTTCTATTATTGTTGTTTCTCATTCTAGATTGATTCAATTTTCTAGGACGAGTCTCACGACTATTTCAATTTCAAAGAGAAACAATTGAGAGAATTAACCCTTTTGAATGCCACATTAAGAGAAGAAAGCCCTCGTATGATTGTAAGAGTGTAAGTGTTTCTCCTTTAAGTAAGAATGGAATTAAGCATACAAAAACATGGCATTAGTAGGTAAGATGTACTTTTTAATATAAAATTTCATTAAATTTCATTATGTTCCTTGAAAGCATTTTCACATAGCCTGCAAAAATGTATGTTATGGTTCATATGGATGAGATGAGAATACTTTGATTTTGTGAGATAATCCAAGTTATTTCTAGGTATTGTACACCCCTTTCGCATTTTGTTAGAATAGGATTTGTTATACTTTTAATATGAAAAGTTTTCTTTCCAAGTATTCTTAAGCTATATGTTGTTACTTGTAAAAGAGAATGCATCAAACAATGATTTTACCCCCTTACATCATAATTTAAGTTTTTAATTGCTTTTCATGAGTCATCTAAATCTGAAATACTATTGGTAGATCAAAATTGGACTTAGAGAAATGTTGTTGGGAGCTTCTCTTTTTTTCTATCATAAATTATGCATTTGTGACCCTACCTATTTGTTGATAAAGGTGTGAGGTTGAAAAATTTCCTCGTGTGCCTCTATCAATGATAAAGTAAAATCATAGGTGTAGTTGTTAATCTTTTTGTTATGCTCAAGCCTTAGCTCTAAATTTCTTCAATATTTTGTTTGTCTATTGTTGTGTAGTAATATAAATTTATAAATGATTAGGTGGATTGATTTTGTAGTTTGACAATGATTAATGACTCAATCGCTTTAGTTGATCATCTGTTTGAGTATGGAGCTATCTATAAATAGTAGTACTTGTATGTTATCTAAACATTGGTTATTAGGAGGTCAAGAGCACCATTGCTATATCATGTGAAAGTTTACTTTGTTTGTTGGTACAAAACTAACTGTGAATAATAGAATTTATTTTGGAGAAAGAANAAAAAAAAAAACTTTCAATTCTTAGAGCCTTATTTGTTACTACCTATAAGTCTGAGTCCACCTATAATGCAAAAGAAACAACTCTCTTTGTGCATGTCCATCATGCTATAAATGTTAACATAAGCCAATATTCATCGCCACTTTAGAGAAAGCCATAATGCATACTTAGGATCATGGAAAATATATATTCTACCATATATTTCTAAAAACCTTCCACATATTCCATCCTTTATAATCCAGACTCCATGAAAAGTGCTCTGATAGGGTTTTTCAAGTGATCTGGTTCATGCTCATTGCAGTTGGCTCGCCGCATGGATTCAGATGATGTTGGGGGGGATCTTCCCCTGCCAACTCCTGATATTGTTTCTTTTCAATCGCTGGTATCTTCATATAGTAAGTCTCTCAAAGCCCCTCCCTCCCACTTTGTTAAAAAAATAGATGAGATCTCCAAGGTTCATGTCCACCCTTCGACCTCCATAAATTTTGCGTTGTGTCTTGCTAAGAATGGGTTGATTAGTTAGTTCACGGGGATTTGGCCATCTCCTCGGGCCATGGCTCAGTGGGTAGATAAAAAATGGAATCCCATGATCCAAGGTCAGATGTATTCCTCTTTTTGTGGCAAGGGGTTTTTTGTTTTTCTGTTTGAAAGCAAGGCATATCGAGATCTCATTTTCATAAGTGGTACTTACTTCATGGGATATAGGGTATCTACCACAACAAATGGAGTCTAGAATTTTTCCTAGAGAATGATATCCCTTCAGCAGTCCCAATGTGGGTTCCCTTGCCGTACTTACCCTTGCATTGTTGAAATGATGAAACAATTCGAAGTATTGGAAATACTCTAGGTTTTTATATCGATCACGACGAACCATGAGATGGGATTTTGTCCTATGCCCGAATCTGTGTGGAGGTGGATCTAGAGAATTACTTACCAAAATCCATTTAATTAACGTTGGAAAATTGGTCATATATCCAGCAGGTTGATTACAAACAATTGTTGTTTAAATGTAAGTCTGGTTACGCATATGGAAATTTCACAAAAAAATGCACAAAGGTGAAATCAAATTTGCCTACAAAAGGGGAAAAGGAGCAATGGAAACAACCAAAATGAAATAAATATTCAGGGAAGAAAGGTATGTAGCAACCGAAAATCCCTTGAGGTAAATCCCACTGTGATACCAAGTTCTTCCAACTCCCCTGATTCTTCTACTGTGAGAGGGAAAGAAGTAGAAAGTAGTAAAAGTAGGTATGCATCCTTATCGAATATGGAGGCATAAATAGAGGAATCTTAGGAAAACCTCACAGGAGTAGAAGAAACTTCAAAAAATTTGGTCGAGGAAATGGAACCCTCGTCTAAAAGGAATCACTCATCTTCTCCAAGGAGAGGATATCCCACCCCTGTCAAGATTGCCATGAGGTAGGAATCAAGAATTCTGGTAATTATCGAGGAAGGGAGTCAAGAGGAATCGGGAGATGAGTCGGATAGAGAGACCTCTCAAAGTGCATCGATTAATAAGATGGGTCGTAGATCAAATAGGAACATGAGGGAGGAAGAATCAGATCGGGACAAAGAGTTGGGAATTCAAACAACTATGGATGGATAGTTTAAGAAATACTCAAAGGGAGGAAATGCCTGAGGAAGTTATCAACCCACCAAAGGGGGAGCCCAAGGAATTTCTCAACCCTCTTAAGGGGGGGGCCATAAATCTTCTTGTAAATAATGAAATTGGTCTCTTGGAATTGCAGAGGTTTGGGGAGAAAAGAAAAGAGAGATGCAATGAAAAATATTTTTAGAGTAGAGAAACCTCAAGTCCTTCTTATCTAGGAGATAAAAATGAAGAACATGGCCATCCTTCAAGAGAGTGGTCAGTTATGGAAGTCAAGCAAGGGTGTAACGATAAGTGCTAGGGGGGGCTCTGGGGTTATTTGCACCTTGTGGAACCCTAGATTTTTCCATATCGAACAAAGTTTTGAATCAAAGAATTGGATTATGGTTAATCTCATGAACTTGCCAACAAGTACTTAGATTCATTTGGTTAATTTTTACATGAAAAATAACAATCATGAAAAGTTATAGTGTTGGGACTCTCTAATGGAGCTAGTGGAGTTAGGGTTTAACCAAAATTGTGTTATTGCAGGAGACTTTAATACCACCCTTTATCGGAATGAGAAAAAGGGGGGATCCATAGTTAAAGACCCTTTCAGAGAAAGGATGGGAGACATCATTTCCTCCTTGGATCTGATGGAAATTCAATCAAGCAAGGGAAAGTTTACATGGAATAACATAAGAGCAGGTTTGGGGCATATTTCAATAATATTGGATCATTTTCTAGTTCACAGTTCATTCCTTGCAAACCACAGTATGTTATTTTCTCATATCCTTCCTTGGGATAGCTTCGATCATTGTCATATTTCCTTGTTCTTTTTGAGGGAAAAATATTTAGGTCCCATCCCCTTTCGGTTCAATACCTTGTGGTTTGATGACCCGTCCTTCTTTCCCCTTGTCTCACGTTCTTGGAGTCAATGCATCTCAGGCTCTCATGTTCATATTTGGGAGAAAAAGATCAAAGCTGCTAAGATCTCCTTACAACAATGGGAAAAGGTCAAATTCTTCTCCCTGCTCGTAGAATTAGAGGAAATTCAAAAATGGATGGAAGTTATCCAAGATAGCATAGAGAGAGATCCAATAAATCCTACTTTTCTCCAAGAAGAATAGATCATGTATCAGAAGTATCGTAGATCCCTAAAGAAAGAGGAGGAAATGTGGAGGTTAAAGTACAAAAGTCTTTGGCTCCAGGCTAGAGATAGAAACACAAGTTTCTTTAATAAACATGAAAAGGCTTGATTGTCGAAAAATAGGGTTGAGGAAATCATCTCCTCAGAGGGTGTGGTCATCTCATCCTTTGATGAAATAAAATAGGCCGCTTCATCTCATTTTGAAACCCTTTACTTAGAAGATGGGGGAGTGGATTTGTTTCTAAGAGATCGAGTTATCTCGCATATTCCTTCTTTGATGTCAGAGGAGGATAACTTGGAGTTGGTCAAACTCATCACAAAGGAAGAAATTTATGAAGCGCTTCAACAATTTGATCTGGATAAGGCCCCGGGGCTAGAGGATTTACCGTGCATTTTTACAAAATATGTTGGTCTATCATTAAATTTAATTTGGTTAGAGTGATTCGGTATGTGTACAAATATGTCAGAATGAGGGGAGCAACTAAGTCAACATTTTTGTCTTTGATCCCAAAAGAAAATAATTATTCCTCCTTCGATAGGTTTAGACCTATCTCTTTGTGTAATGTATCTTACAAACTCATGTTGAAAGTCATCACAAACAGGCTCAAAAATATCTTAAGCAAGCTTATCCTCCCAAATCAAGGGGGATTTGTGGAAAAGAGGCAGATCTTAAAAAACATTATTCTAGTATAGAAGGCCATCCACTCCAACAAATCAATAGGTGAGAAAGGTATGATAATCAACATTGATATGGAAAATGCTTTTGATAGGGTTAGTTTTCTTATGGAAGTTTTGAGAAAATTTGGATTTAGCCCAAATTTTATTAGATGGATAGGTTCTTGTATCAACAACCCATGGATAGATCCTCTTATTAATGGTAGACCTACAAAAAAATTTAAAGCCTCAAGGGGCCTTTGTCAAGGTTGTCCCCTTTCTCCCCTGTTGTATGTTTTGATCGATAAATCTCTAAATAGAAGATTGGAAAGTGAAATAATTGTAGGCTCCATCCTAGGTCTCCATATTGCTAGAGGTATTAAGAGGATAAATCATTCTCAATTTGCGGATGACACTCTTCTCTTGGGTGGGGCTTCAAAAACTATTGCAATTAGATTTAAAAACATTCTGGATCAGTTTACTCAGATATATGGGGGTACGATAAACTAGAACAAAATCCATTTGTATGCTTGGAATGTTAATGTTCATTCTATCATGGTCATTGCAAATATATTCCAGTTCCCCTTCTCTATAAACTAGAAATCCTTCAATTATTTGGGGATGTCAATCTATCTACAATCGCTCCCTGCCAAATCTTGGAAATCTATATTTTTAAAAATCAAGGAGAAATTCACTTCTTGGGGCACTGTTTGGTTAAACCTAGCAGGGAGATTGGTGTTCGTGAATTATGTCCTCTCTGCACTTCCAATTTTTCAATTATCCTCACTATTGGCATCGATAGGTATCAAAAAATCACTTTCCCAGGAAATACACAAATTCCTCTAGCAAGGAGGTAAGTCGAATTATAAGTGCTTCCACTTAGTAAATTGGTCCCTTATAAGATCCCCTAAGGAGCATGATGGTCTAGGGGTTCGCAACTCAGGACTATTTAATATTGTGTTGGGCTTTAAAATCCTCTCGAGAATGATTACATGAGAAAGGGATTGGTGGGAGCAATCTCTTCTTAAAAAGTAATTTTATGGATCTCACCGAAGGTGTCTTGATGGTACCCCTTTGCTTTAGAATGGATCTCCAATTTGGAAGCTTCTTAGGGATTCCCTCCCATTGATTCAAAACTCTCTCTCTTGGACCCTTGGAAATGGGAGGAATATAAATATATGGCAGGACAATGTCTTAGGGAATCCTTCATTGATGCAGGATCAATCTCTTTCTCCCCTTAGATTATGGCTTGAGCATTTTAATAAGTTTACATTGTTTGACATCTCCATCTAGGACTCATCAAGTTCTTGGTTGGGTTGGGATCTTGGGGAGGTCCCACACCATCTTAGGATTGGTTGATCCTTTTATTTTAAAGCTTCAGTGTGTATCTCCAATCCATAAAAATGCCACTGATAGCAGAAGTTGGGGAAAAAATTGGTATTTTGTAAAGGGTGGATATGTTGCTTTACTCCTTCAAGGTAATATTCTTGAGAAATTGAGATTCTGGTCTAATATTTGGCACAGTGATGGGATTCCAAAAATAAATATCTTCTGCTGGACTCTGGCTCATGGTAAAATTCTCACCTGAGAAAACCTTTACAAAATAGGCTTCCTTGGTCCTTATAGGTGTGCCTTGTGTCAGGTAAACTCTGAATCCATTCCCCATTTATTTTTGGAATGTGATTTTGCAAAGAAGGTTTGGAAGTTAATGCTTTCATAATTAAATTACCAAGTCTCTTGGCCGAATTCGATCATACCTCTGTTGGGAAAGTGGTGCTCCTACTAACAGGGTTCATTTAGATCCAAGACTCTCTTCAAAAGAGTATGGATGGTGTCCCCAAAGTTTATCTTTTGGAAAATATGGTTAGAAAGAAACAAGGCCATCTTCAAAGAAGAACATTCCTGGCCCCTCTCAGTTGCCACCAAAGTATTTTATCAGAGGTCTGAGTATCTCAAATCTAGAAGGCTTAGATTAGAGGCACCCCAATGTTTAATGTTTGGACACAACGGAGGAAAAGTGGATAGATAAATTTAATTTGATTTTTTGGTTAGTAGTAAAATAACTTACAGATCATTCTAGAAGCTTCAACTTTCACTCTCTGAGTTCTGGTGTTGAGTGAACTCCCATTCGTGTTTGACTTTTTGCTTTGATAGTGATTCTAAAGGGAATCTTGGGGAGGTAGGTGCAGGGGGGGATTCTATTTGGCCCTGGAGGAATTAGGGAAGACCCATTCTATTGGAATTTGGGGATCTTTTCAAATAACAAAGCGAAGGCGTATGAATTATTGCATGGACTTCAAATTGCTAAAAATCGTCAATATCTCAGCTAAATATTGTTGGGGACTCAAAAAACACTATAAGGTATTTTGTGGCTGGCTCTTATCCTAAGGATGTGGGTTTCATGGCCATCATTTGCTGCATCAAATTCATTCTTAAAAAAATCTCATTCCCCCTTCTTTCATGTTCTATGATAAAAAAGAAGAAGAAGGAAAGCGGTTGAAAAGGCCAACCAGGCCATTAGAATGGCCCTAGGATCCTTATGGATTGATGGGTATGTTCATATTTTTCTCCCCCCTTATGTTCGTTATGAGTTATAACTTGGAAGGGGCCCGTGAGTGTGACGTGGGCATGCAATTCGCATGCAAAGGGACACGAATTGACTAGAATTCAATAAATGTGAGAACAGGCTGCCTGGATTTTAAGATCTACTGCACAATTCGACGAAGGCAAGGTTTTTGGAGGCTTTGAGGGTGGATGAATCACAGCCGTTGGGAAGCCTACACGTGGAAGGTACGTCAAGGATGGTATCTTGATCCTACACTGCGGGAATGGTCATTCTCAGGGTTGATTGCAATCATGAGCCGAAGTGGAAAGAGTCGAGGTGTATATGGAGGAGATATGTGTAGCCTCCATTAGCACCCATGGGAGAGCACATGAGTCCGGGATGGTGGTACAAAATTGTATTATGGAGGTGTTATTTTGGATGAAATTGGGATGCATTGCACACTAACACTTTCTACAAGAATTTGATTTATTATGGTGTGTTCTCTAGGTAGAAAAGGTCGGTCCTTTAAATCTCATCATACTCTAAACTTGCATAGGCCTACTTGTTGATTGGTTTTGGAACTTTGTTGATCTAGAAAGTTTCAATTCAACAACTTCCATGATTCATCTCGCTTGTATTGCGCTATATTGTTTGGTCATGCTTGGGGGCCTAGCCCCATGCAAAGCCACACCATGTCTAATCATGTGCAACACCAATCTTTGTGTATTAAATACATACTATCATCACCCTCTACTATGTTTGTATTATCCATATTAGTGTTCAAACACAGTTTGAGATAAAGTATTAAGACCATGATGGAAATACAAAATGATCTAACTATTGATCATTACAACTTGTCATCATGTTAAAGAAAATAATTTTTTTAAGGCAATGATCATCCCATAAGAACAAAAGAGAAGAAAGGAGTATCAACCATGAGAAATCGAGACATTTTAGGGAAAAGTAAGGCAAAGAAATCCCCAACCTCAATCAAAGGATTGGTTTGGATACCAAATTAATGGATTTCATATATGTTGGTTGTTGAGCCTGATTATCTTCCTAATTCAGAGGTCTTGTTTCAGCTGTGTTTGGATCCCATTTCTTGATGGGAGATATGAGGGGGGCTTACCCCCCACATTTGTCGCTAGGGGGGTCCAGGGGGGGCGGAAACAATATTTTGGAGCCCCTCCCTGGTAGGGGTGTGTGGACAACACCCCTGAAGAGATTTTTTGGGAAAATTGCCTTGTAAAATATTGTAGTTTCATAGTCAATTTGGACCATTTATCATTAGGTTGTAGATATGACGGTAAAAGTTATGTTAGGGTTTTTTCCCTAGAAGGAAACCCTCTTTTATATATGAGGGAATTGTATTGTGGTGGAATATGTGAGTGAATATTGTATTCTGAGATAGGAGACTATGAGAAAAGAAGATGAAGTTACAACGGGTATGTTGTAGGTTGTATCCCTTCATTTGATGGATAATAATAAATGAGGGAGTGGAAATTTCTCTAGTGGACATAACGCACATTGGGTGAACCATGTATATTTGTGTCTCTATTTTATTATGTATCTTATGTGTTTTATTTCTACATCTATTTTTATTTTATTACTCTGCGATCCTATTTTTCTAACAATATCATACATAGATTTACAACCTTGTAGCAACGTTGTTGAGGATTGCAATGGAAATAGTGTCAATTATTCAAGTGCTTTGGAATTCCAAACTTTCCATTGACTAGAGAAATGGCAAGGATGAACTGCATACCATCTTTCTTCAACTAGTTTTGGAGTAGGTCAAATGTCCAAACGAAAACTTCAACATCATATATTTTAGTGACACATCAACAACATAATGCATTGGTAGACAATATTTTTAAGCAGGGTATTCATGTTGCAGAGGATTCTTAAGAGAAGATATTGCACTAGAATGATGGGGTTTTCCCCTAAGAACCCATTATAGCTCCAATAAATCTTAATTGAATGGGTTAAATTCCAATGGTTCACACTTTTAGGAAATTTTATCAATGTTGGAACAATACATCTAGAAATTGAACTGTGGGACCTTGATGTACTTGATGAAGTTGAACTTGTTGTGTTGCTAGGAGGTGTTGTTAATGATGAAGTATTTGGTAAGGAAACCAAAAAGAGAGAAGCCATATAAATGTAGTTTCTTAATTTGGCAGGGAACATGAAGTACACGACTGTCTTGGGTAGTGCATTTGTTGCCAAATATGTAAAGATTTGGGATATCGTCACTAAGATTTGTGAGCACAAATGCATCCTCACACAAATAAGGTTCAAGCACCAACATGGAATTGAATTCCCAGGTTGGGTCTATTTTTAGAATTTCTAATGAGGTTGAAGATAGTGTTATGCAATGCTAGTTAAATGCTAGTTTAATAGAATTGTTGGTTATGGGACAATTTCTTTTTTAATGTCGGGTGTTTTTTGGACCTCTAATGAAGCAGGAAACAATTCTATGTAATGTTGGTTAAGAGTAACATGATCCATTGATGGCTATGGGGTGGTTTTACTCAATGTCGGTTATGGGACAATTCTTAGTTCATGTTGGTTATGTAGTTGAGAGCTTCTATATGGTCTTACAATGGGATTTTCTTTTATGTAAAAGACTCTTTTTTGGTTTCTAATAGTAGATAAGATAGGCGATGGATACGATAGATTATGATCTTTCCTTTGATGTGCTTTCCTACGATTGCAAAATATGACCTTGTTTTCTACTTGAAATATAAAGTTACAAATTTTCTATTTAGCATGTTTCAAGTCAACAACTTCCATGATTCATCTCACTTGTATTTAGATTTATTACTTTTTCATGCTTTGGATCTTGGCCCATGCAAAGCCACACCATGTTCAATCAAGTGCAACATCAATCTTTGTTTGTTAAATATATATTATTATTTCTCCTTCATTAAAAAAAAAACCTTTAACGTTGATCTTTAAATGTCTTATTGATGCTTCATAAATTTTATAAATCATGCTTTCTTGTTGCTAAAACATTACAATTAAGATGTATAAATTCAATGTAGTTTTACCATCATGTCCCTAAATTGTTGGTCTCAAGACACAAGTTTGTCACAAAAATACCATCCTTACAACATAGTGAGACCACAAACTCAATTGAAATTTGACATGTGGCAATAGACACGGTCAATGTTTTGACATATTGTAGTTGGTATTTTGATGTAAAATGCCATTCTTTCAAGGATATTTCATCAGAATTCTAATGTAGACAAAGCTAAAGGAAAATTTAATATAAACATGTGGCGTTAGGACTATTGTAGTTGCAACAAATGTTTGACAAACATTTGACGTAAATAAAACAAACAATTGTTTTTTGAAACGACGCATGGCAAGTCTATTAAATGTCAGGGTTGTGACAAATGTTTGTCAGCATTCCAACATAAACATAGATCACAAACTAAATTCAAACACAATACATGGCATCGAATTATATTGAAAAATAGATGTTTATCATAATATATCGCAAATGCAATGAACACTTACCGATGTTTTGATTTTATATATTTTATCTTTTTGTGACAACATAAACATCAATACATCATCCAAATTTGTACCCAAATCTATTAGTGTCAATCCTAAGCATCTTATTTTTATGTCTACTATAGTTTTCAAGAAAATCTTTGAACTCTTGGAATTTAGAAAAAACTTTACTCTTTTATTTGAGAGTATGCACTTAAGGTTTCCTAGTAAAAGCAATGACATAGATAATACTTGGCATTGAAAGCCTTTATGTAAGACACTTTAGGTCACTATGAACAAAGTTAAAGAGATCGTATAACTTTCCAAGCCTTTTTCTTTTTCAAACCTATCAATATGCTATTTGTCCCACAAACATCCTTTACAAAGACTTTGGTTAGTTGAGATAGGTGGCAAACTGTGCACCATTTCTAATTTAAATATAATATTAATGCTTTCATATTTCAGGTGTCTTAATATTTTATATCGAGTTTTATTAGTGTTATTAATATTAATTTCTAAACAACGCATCCTTCACAAAGACTTTGGTTAGTTGAGATAGGTGGCAAACTATGCACTATTTCTAATTTAAACATAATATTAATGCCTCCATATTTCAAGTGCCTTAATATTTCATGCCAAGTTTTACTAGTGTTATCAATATTAATTTCTAAAAAACACATCCTTCACAAAGATTTTGGTTAGTTGAAATAGGTGGCAAATTATGCACCATTTCTAATTTAAACATAATATTAATGTCTCCATATTTCAGGTGTCATACCAATTTTTACTTGTATTATCAATATTAATTTCTAAACAACAATATTATAAAGACACAAAATTATTAAAAATATAAATATAGAGTATTTTTAAATATTTCTAATTTTTCATATATCATTCCATAATTCAAATTCGTATCTTTATCTGTCTAACAATTTGAATATTTATTTGTCTAACAATTTGAATATAAAAAATAAGATTATTTTTAAAATTAAACACATACAAGTTTATTATTAATAACATCATCTTGTAGTTTGGCTTGACCATTACCTTTACCACTCGTGCAATTATCATTTCAAATATTGTTTATGACATCAAATTGGTTTTTGGTTCTTAACATATACCATATATCTTATGGTTCCATAGTCAAGAATTTGTTCACTCTTGTCTTGTTCTTTGTTATAGGAAACCGAGGATGTATAGAATGCCTTACCTACCCATGTAGTGGTTTGTTTTCCTTTTATCCTTGTATTTTTTTTTTTCTTTAGTTAATCTTGTTCCTTAGGTCCAAACATCTCACAATAGTTTCAACTCTCATTAAACTTAAGTTGTTTTTAATTTTTTAATTTTTAATTTTTTTTTGTTGTTTTGATTATGATCTTGTTATTTTATATTGGAGGACTTTAAACCATGTTGTTTAATATTCACATTAAAAATATACAAATATTATAAATGGTTGAAATTTTTGGCTTTTTTTTTTTTTTTTTTAATTTCAAAACGATGATAAATCATTCTCACCAAACCTTTTCAATTTGTATTATTATAATAACATATTAGTTAGTGTATTAAGCAATAGAGTTTCTTGATCATCATAAATAAAGATGAAAATAAGAGTTTGATAAGGTTTAAGAATTTGGTGTGTCTCACCCAATATAACATACCTTCATTTATATAGGTTTCATCAAGTGCAATAATTTGATGCTTAGATATTTTGCTATCTTCTTTCTTTATTTGAGTTGAGTATAGTTTAGAAATCAATGGATTATTTTTAGAATATCTTCATTTTTCATATAATTTTTTTAATTGGTCCATGCTAAATGAACGTTATTTAGGTTTGAAGTATGAGTTGCTACATTAGCATTTATTAATTTAAGCAAATATTCAAGTATTCTTGATTGTTATTCATACAAATGTTATTGGCCTATCATATTCTAGTTCAATTTATTCTCTCATGAAAATGTTAGATCCCTACTCAATAACTCTTCTTTAGTTTCAATTAAAGCCAAACTACATAAATTACTCGTCTAATTTACATCTATGCACACACTTGTCTATCTTACAATAACTAAAGTTACAAAATTAGATAGCAAATTCATAATTTACCTAAAAAAAAATGTAGAAAAAAATTGAATCATTCTCTATGAAAAAATAGGATTTAAAGCTTCTTGGTATACCATCAAAGTACTATGAAAGATGAGGCTATGCCCATTTCCAAATTTATCCTACTTTTTGCATTTAGACACAAAATTATTTAGAAAAAACATAATTGAAAAAACAATAAATAAATCATTTAAAACAACTAAAGTCACAAAATTTATATATATATATATATATATATATATATATATATATATATAACAAAAAAAAATGCGCCATTCAATTTGCATTCCCTATCAGAAAATTATGGTTTTGATTTTGTATGACAAGGCTATGGCGATTTAAAGGTTCATCTTGGTTTACCATCAAAGAATTTGGAGAGAATAAATTATGTCCCTTTTTTTAATTTCTTAGTCACATGGCTAACCCAAATTTAACCTATTTGATATATATACATGTTTTTCCACTATTGAATGTTTGAACTTTGAATCTCAATCAAAATCTTAACCAATGCATCACAAGATGATTTTATAATTATATTAAAAATATATTTTTCTAGTTAGTTTACTCTAAGTCGATTAGGAGTCAATGGCACACAAGTAGATTCAACAGGTGACTTTTGCTTTATTAACCATTGCTTTTACTTGGTTATAATTTTTGTTGACAAGTTATGAACACAATCAACTTGTTGTATTTAACATTTTTCAAAAATAAAAAAATGATAAATAAATCTATGTAAAAAGCTAACTATACCATGTCTCCATAGTTAATTCTTTGGATGCATATATTACATTGTAATATGTTATAACATATTACATTGTAATATGTTATAACATATTACAACGTAATATGTTATAACATATTACAATGTAATATGTTATAACATATTACATTGTAGTTACAATTTTTGTTGACAAGTTATGAACACAATCAACTTGTTGTATTTAATATTTTTCAAAATAAAAAAATGCTAAATAAATCCATGCAAGAAGTTAACTATACCATCTTCTCCATAGTTAATTTTTTGGATGCATAGGTGGCACATGTGATGGATCTTTCCATGTCAGGAGAGAGGGAAAGTGAAAAATAAATAAAAAATGATTAAATTAATAAAATTATTTTAAAGGGTCACTAAGGTTTGTGCTTATTATTTTTTAAAGCTTAAGAGCAACCTTCAATCGTGCTTCCCCAACTTTAAATGAGTTATGTTGGAGGCTCGAGAGGAGGCCATATTGAATGCTACTCCTCCTTGGGAAGATAAGCAACAAGAGGCTTTGGAGTAATAGAATTGAGTCTAGAGTTTGTGCTCAATAGGATCATGATAAGGGTGGTCCCTACTATAATAAAAAATTATTGTGAGAATGATACTCACTAGAGAGAAATGGTGTCCATGAAGAAAGTGATTTCTCTATAGAGAAAGGGATTTTCTTTCAAGGCCTCCTCTCTACAAGCTATGAACTTAATGCAAGGGCATCATTGAATTTGTTAATCACGAGAACATTCCAAGCTAATGCAACACAAGTGAGCATGACATAGATGAGTGTGATAAGAATTGGAGAATCATATGCGATAGGAGATTTAAATTTGTAGTATACAATTTAGGCACAAATATGGGAAACATATGATATGCGAAGAAAGAGACCATGTAGAATTCTAACTTCATTTAGAGTATATAAGTATGAGTATATAGGACAAATAAAGTACACATGGTGAGCTTGACAAGTGTGCAAATGGAAAAGTGCATGCATGAGATCTTGGGTGTGTTGATATTATGGTAGTTGTGTGAGGTATTAACCTTCACGTGTAACCTTTAACAAGACTAGAATATTCTGGGAAGCAAGAGAAACCCTAAAACATTGGATAATAACCCTAGAAGACAAGTTAGCTCAAGGGAATATTTAATATTGAGTTATTAGCCTCCAGAAAGAGAAGTCGACCCAGTCAAGTGAGATAGAGAAGTATAAATATAGAGCGCTAGAGCTCATTTTGTCACTCTTACTCTCACAACTACATAAGACTAGTGGTGCACAAGTTTGGAGAAGGAGTACAATTGCAGTTGTTGCAACTGGGATTTTGGCTTTTGGTTGGACTTTCTCTTGGTTATGGTTTGGAATTTCTACTTGTTTTTTGGTTATTATTGCTTGGTATGCTACCCTTGGAGAAAGGTGCACTAGCCTTGGTTGGCTATTGTCCTGCTACCATAATTATTTTGTCTGTCAAGGTTAAAGGTGCTCGGGGTGGCTTCAAGCCTATGGTTGGGTGACAATATTGCTATATTGTTTATGGAAAAATGAGCACATCTCTTTATTTATAACAGGTTATGGGTCCACACTATCTTTAGACAGTCTAACCACTGGAATATAGATTAGGAATTTATTTGTTAAGCTTGTTATGACACCAGTTACAACTGTAGCTAGGTTTTCTAATTATGCAGTTGCAACAATCCCTAACCCTTGTGCTCGGGCACTTCTGGAAAAACATTTGAGCTAATTCCTTGAGATCCTAGTGCGCCCTAGCCTAGTGTACCTCTTGGTACCCTCAGCTAGCAAAAATGTCAGGTTTGAATTTTTGGTCAAAGTCAAAGTCTAATTGGTCAAATTCAAAGGTTGGCTGGTCAAAGTCAAAGACAAAAGGTTGACTTATGGTCAAAATTGATTTTGTGGCCAAAGTTGAAATTTTAGATTTTCTAGCTTCTTCTAATCATTGAATCTTCTGATTGAGTTTCTAATCGCTTCTTGTCAAGATTATATCTAGTTTCAAAGGTATGCACTTGTATATGTTATCTAAGTTATATCATTTAGCAAAACATGAGTGTGTTTGCAGGAAAAGTATTAGAGACCTTGTCCAAGATGTAATATTGGATTCAATGCATTCATAGGAACAAGCACACCCTTCATAGTAGTTGAGGCTTCAAGTTCCAGGTTTGATTAAATTATTAAGCTTCAAATTTGTGTATATCAAGGGTGATAGTTGATATAGTACAAATTGTGAAAGCAGACTTTGAAAGATTATATTATTTCTAGGTGCAATAAATACTATTGATATAGATGCTTATTGTACTTGTTCACAAGTTGAACTAACATCTCCTCTAGATAGGTATTTCTTCACTAGTACATATTGGAAAAATTTTGACGTTTTATTTGCAACGTTATGGACAAAATTGGTCATACTGTCGAAAAATAAAGGAAATTTTAAATTTTTTCTCCATATTGCCCAATAACGTCGCTCTTGCGACATACTACAAAAAAATGTTGCTCTTGCGACAAAGTTAGGAGGACGTCGCTCTTGCAACGACGTTGCATTTTCGTCTCTCTTGTGACTTTGGTGAAATATTCGTCGCACTTGCGACGTTATGGACACTAGATTTTCCCCACCCCAACGGTCACCTAGTATTTGACCAAGTCAACTATCGTCGGAATTGCAACTTTATAAAATATATAAATATGTTGCATTTTACGGATGTTGCGACAAGTTTTCTATAATAATGACAGTTCAAAAAGGGTATAAGACGATCTTCTTGGCGAACAAAAAACATGTATTATTTTCAGTATATGTCTATGGGGAAGAATGTCAAAAAACATTAGAGGTGGGAAAAAAATTAAACATGGTAAAAAGGGTGACGGTAAATGTTATTTCCCTTGCAAAAATTGTTGTACTAGACGTCCCGAAAGAGTTTTAATAGCAACAGCTAAAACACATTGTAGAAAATATGGGCACATGGATAGGGGATCAAATGAATATCGTCCCATGGTAATTAGCTATATATATATATATATATATATATATATATATATA
>SNQJ01S0197372.1:252-17297 GCA_010110895.2 Picea sitchensis | reverse complement strand
TCCTTCATTGTTATTGAGTTTTCTGAATCTAGCTTGTAGTTTGATTCTCCTATTCCCTTGATGGGATATTGATAATCATCTCCAAGAGTTACTTTCTGAGAAAAATTCTTTTCTGAAATACAAGAGAGAGTATTTTTCTTACCTGTCATATGCTTTGATGCACCACTATCAATGAGCCATGTGTCCTCTCCAGGTGATACAGATCCAGAGAGAGATGAGATCAAGACATGGTCCTTCATCATCTTCATAGGTGGTTCTTCATCTTCGGAAATGTGAGCATGTTGCCTTTTGTGCTTCCTCTTGTACTCTTCTCTTCTGACTAGACAATTATTCGCCTTGTGTCTCATCTTATCACAATGATAGCATTGTATAGATGAGAGATCTCGTCCCTTGCGTTGTCCTTTCTTCTGAAAATTTCATGAATGAGATTCTTGGTTGTTGAATTTGTTTGATGGTTGTGGTTCTCTATGAGATTCCCTTTTGAAGTAGGGTTTCTTCCTTCCTCCTTTTGTATGAGTAGCTAGGGCTTGATCATCGTCCCTTGCTAGTAGTGCTTCACGGTTGGCTACCCTTGTCTCTTCTTGGGTGTATTCTTCCCATAGGCTCTCAAACTGTAGTTTCTCCTTTCTGCCACATACTGACTGGATGAAAGCATCCCAAGGTCTTGCGAGACCATTTAGGGTGGCTATTACAAATTTGTCTTCGTCGATGGTGTCTCCAATCGCTTTCAACTGTTCTTTTATTTCGGAGATTCGGGAGAAATATTCTTGAATCATTTCTCCTTTCTACATCTTGGTATTCTTCAATTGAGTTCTTAGATTCATCTTTCGATTGATTTTCTTTCCTTCATATAGTTTGCTTA
Organism: Picea sitchensis; assembly: GCA_010110895.2. NCBI lineage: Eukaryota > Viridiplantae > Streptophyta > Pinopsida > Pinales > Pinaceae > Picea > Picea sitchensis. The sequence goes on along the minus strand of SNQJ01S0197372.1, from coordinate 16,435 downwards.
GATCATCAAACATCTCCTTCAAAGTTTTCTTTGACAATACATATGGGATAAGGTGGTCTTTGATTGAATCTGCAATGATTCTTTGAGCCCTGATTGAGTCCTTCTGATGCTTCGCTTTCTCTACGACATCTTTAGGTTCCTCCACTTCTTCTTTGATAAATCTTGCTAGGTCATTCTCTGCAAGGATCAGACCGATCCTATACTTCTAGGCACAGAAGTTGTCTATGCCTTCTAGTTCCTCAACAAGCTTTGTGCTTGAAAACATCTTGTACTTGCGGCAACGAAAATAACCAAAAATTGAAAATGCTCAAAATCAAATTTTGACCTTACCAGGAGGTGCGCTTGTCTGAGGCGAGTAGCCTGGTGTCCTTGGATCTGAGAAAATCCATTTTTTACCCCGTCAAATCTGATCTATGGATTTCTGGACTGGTGCTTCTGGTACTTCTGGTACTGGTTTTCTGGTACTTCTGGTACTTTTGTGAAACTAGGGTTTCACTTTCCGAGAGATTCAGCCACTGAAAAGGTGCGCTCTAGGTGCCAAATTGATCCTGGGGGAAGGGCACAACTTTCTAGGTGTTTAGGGAGCTGAAAAGAGATACTTTTTCAAAACCCTAATTTGCAGGTGTTGCAGCAGTGACGTTTTTCTTCTTGCAAATTGTGCTTTCTTCAGGTTGTCTCTGATACCATGTTAATGTTTATGCCATTATTATAGTTATTTGCATTTCAATAGATAAGAGCATCATAAGAACAAGATTACTGAGAAATACACATTCACAAGAGACACAACATTTATCATGGGAAACCCTCTAGGGGAAGAAAACCCAGCAAAAAATTCCTTATCATAAATAGCTTATACAATGTTCAAGAGATAACTCAAACCAATACAAATAGTCCTCCCCAAGATATGTGCCACTCTTCTTCTTCTCTCTCTAACTAGTAATTGCAGCTTGCCTCATAAGAGATTGAGCAAGTGAGTTGTGTGTGAGAAGTGAGGTGCTAGCCTCCTATATATACAAGACTGGCATGTGTCAGAGGGTTTCATTGGCAGGGCCAACCTCTCACTCTGGGTGGGTAAACCCACCTTTATTTAATTCTGGGTCTTCAATAATAACTGCTAGGCCGACTTCTTATTCTTCCCTTTATAATTGTTCGATGACCAATCTGCAAAAGGGGATTTGGTCCTTATACAATTACCGACATGATTAATACACAATGGGGATTAATCCTAATAATAAAATAACACTAATAATAAGAATGCTCTTCACAGTTACATTGTTTCAACAGGAATGTGGGAGTAACCTTCTTTGACAGAGAAAGGTTTACCTCCCCAACTGTGGGAGTCGGTGGTGTGTCAGTTAATAGGTGCACAACTAGCCAGGTTATTGAAGAGAACAAGAAGAAGGGGGGTGAGGTTCTCTAGGAGAGTGGGTGGTTTCCAACTTACCCATTCCCCTTCATTTTTCCAGAGGAATAAGTCTTGTAGTTTGTAGAGCCCATTCGTGCAGCACCATTCTTTGAGAGGTTGCAGGGTCTCTAAGGAGTTTAGACGCTCGCGATTGAGGATGCGATCCATCGAGATGTTTATTGTCTCCCCATTTCCAGGGGCCCAAGGGAGTTTGGTATGAATAATTGGTGAAACACTTTTGAGGAGACACCAAATTAGAGAGCCTGGGATAGTGGGGATTGGCCCCTCTAGGCATATAAGTCTAGAGGATTGAAAATATTTTTTGACTATGGATTTCTTCCACCAGTCTGAATTGCATGTTATGAGCCACCAAGCTAATTTTTCTCCCATAGATAAGTTCATGATGACTGGGTAGATAGGTTCATGATGACTGGGTCCTTGATTTCCAGGACTCCGCTGTTGTAGGGATGACAAATTTTCTTCCAATTTATGAGGTGGAATTTCTTTGTGTTTGTCTTGCCTCCTGCCCAGAGGAAGCATCTTATGACTTTACCAATTTTCTCTAGAATATTTTTAGGTGCTAGGAGTCCTGAACATTGGAAAATTGAGAGAGAGGAGAGAACTGATTTGATTAAGATTGTTTTCCCTGCAGGATTGAGCCATTGACCACCCCAACTCTGGATCCTTGCTGCAATTTTCTCAACTATATCAAGCCAGGATGTAGATATGTAACGATTGAGGAAGATGGGCATACCCAAATATTTAAAATGGTTCCAAGTGGTGATAATGGGGAAGTCGAAGATTCTGGCTATATGTTCCTTTATATGTCCTGGGACATGCCATCCATAAATTCTGCACTTGAGAGTGTTCATCTTTCCACCTGAAGCTACGAGAAAGGAGCTGAAGATATTTTGAAAGCGATTGGCAGTGTGTATTGTGGCTGCTCCTAGAAAAAGGGTATCATCGACAAATTGAGAATGGTTTATTTCCTTGACCCCTCTTGTTATGAGCAGGCCTGGGAGTTTTCCTGTTCTTCTTTCTGCTTCCAGTTTGTAGCCAAGGGAGTCTACTAGGAGGATGTAAAGGGAGGGGGAAAGAGGGCAACCCTGCCGCAGACCCCTGCTTGCTTTGAAAAATTTAGTTGGGTGTCTGTTGAGAAGGGGAGAGATCCAAGGGTTGTTGATGCAAGCTTTGATCCAATTACTGACATTCTTCAAAAACCCATAAGCCCTTAAGACTGAGAAGAGGAAGCTATGTTTTACCCTGTCAAAGGCATTTTCCATATCTAGCTTTACAACCATTCCAAGTGTTTTGGTTTTCTTGCAGGAGTGGATGGCTTCTTGCACCAAGACGATGTTGTCTGTTATCTACTTGTTCCTGAGAAATCCGGTCTAATTTTCTGAGATTAACTTTGCAAGTAGGGGATTGAGGCGGTTTGCAATGATTTTGGTGAGGATTTTGTAGGGGGAGTTGCAAAGTGAGATTGGATGGAAATGGGTGAAATTTGAGGGATTGGAATCTTTCAGGATAAGTGTGAGAAAAGTGGAGTTGGTGGCACCTCCAATTCTTTGTTTGCACAGAGTGTAGTTTAATATTTTTTTTAGATCCCATTTGATAACATCCCAAAAATGTTGAAAGAATCTGATTGAAAACTCGTCGGGCCCCGATGCTTTGTCGGGTTCAAGAATCCATACTGCTTTGTGTATTTCATCCTCAGTGATTTCTTGGGTTAGTTGACTATTTTCTGCATCAGACACCAAGCTAGGAATGTTCTCCAACATGTTGTTGACCTCCACTTGCATTGGTTTCTCCCTTGGCTGTTGATAAAGGTTGTTGTAGTAATGGTAGGCTTATTCTTTTATCTGATCATAAGAGTCTATTTATTGTCCCATGCTAGAGTTGATTGTTGTAACTGTGTTTGTTTTCCTTCGGGATTGGGCTTTCTTGTGAAAAAAGGAGGTCTTTGAATCTCCAGCCTTTATCCAAAGATTCCTGGATTTCAGATGCCAGCATTCCTCCTCTCTACGCAACGTGGCCTGGAGGTGTTGTTGCACTTATTTTTCCTAGTTCATTACAACTTCTGTTACTGGGTCTGATTCAATTTTTTGCTGAATTTGTCTGAGTTGCTCAAGTCTTTCTTGCTTCTCTTGATGAGGGGTTGTATAGGATGTTTTCACCTAGTCTTTGAGAGCTATCTTGATGGTCTTTAGCTTACTTTCCCAGAAAAAGTTGGGGGATCCTGATATGGAGGTGGTCCAGGCTTCGACGACGAGAGAAAAGATATCCTAGTTTTCCAACCATAGCTGGTTGAAGTGGAAGGGAAGTGGGCCAAAGTTCTAGGGGGGGTAGAAGGAGAGCATGATAGATTTGTGGTTTGAAATGGCGGAGGGGAGAATTTGGGAGGAGATGTAAAGGGGGGAGAGTAGAAGGTTTCTATTGATAAGGAAGTGATCGAGGCGGGTTGCGATGTGCTGGAGACCGACCCTTCTATTGTTCTAGGTAAAATTTCGTTTGATTGGTTTGATGTTTTGCATGTCGCAATCGGACATAAGATCTACCAAATTTTCAGAGAAAGGGTCTCTAACTTTGCTTCCTCCTTTTTTTCCCCCGAGGCTGAGGTGTGTGTTTAAGTATCCTCCAATTATGCAAGAGGGGAGGTCTACAGAGTTTTGAAGATTTGAAAGAGAGGTCCATGCTGCCAATTTATCTCTATAGGTATTTGGCATATAGATATTAATTACCATGATAACGTTGTTGTTATATTTGTTTTTTAGGACTATAAGGATCTAGTTTGATTATCATGGATTACCTCAGAGCTCTAGATTCGCTCGTTCCAAAGTGTTGCAATGCCGCCCGATGCGCCCTGAGAGCTAACTATCGCACCGCTGATATTTTTGTAGAGTTTTCTTGTTACTTCAAGGGTGGATTTTGCTTCCATTTTGGTTTCTTGGAGGAGAATGATCGAAGGATTGGCCATTCTATTTAGATCTTTTAGAGCTTCGAATTTTAGCTTACTGTCGAAACCCCTGCAATTCCAGGAGAGAAAAATCATTTAGGGGGGCTTGAGGAGGCTCGTTTGCCCAGGACCGAGTGTTCCATTCCTTTGATCCCCGCCTTTCATGTTGATATATGGATAGTGTGCTCTATAGTTTGTTGTTTTCCTTGTGCTTTTTCTTTGGATGCTTCTTCTTCTCTGACTTCCTTGTTTGTGCGTCACCCAGATTTCCTTGGTTTTTCTGGTGGAAGTTCTCCTTCTTCTCTTTTGTGCAGGCCTTGTACATGCAGATTTGTGCTTGAAGTTTCTTTTTACGCTGGTGGATCTGTGTCTTCCAAGGAAGGGTCCTCTATGTCAAGGTCGCCATTGCTGTCGATGAGTGGTGGATCAGGGAATGAGGAAGGGAGTGGTGGTGAAGGAGGGTTCTTCTTTGAGGATGATTCACCTAGGGGATCAAAGGGGTTGCTGCTGGGGGGGGGGGGGGGTGATGTGCGACGAAGAGGCTTTTTTAGGTGGAGATTTTGGAACTGTGTTTTGCCTTGACGATTCTATTAGTGATTGGGAGCCTGAGGGTTCTACACGAGATCCATTTCTTTTACCACTGACATTTTTTTTGCAAACCTGCTGCCATCCATCTTCCTGGGAGGGAGTATCATTTTCTGGAGATTGTTTGATGCCAGGGAAGTTTTTTGCGAAATGACCATATTTGTGGCAAGTTTTGCATTTGAAAGGTAGCTGTTCATAATCAAGTTTTTGAATGTGAATCCACTCACCTAGCTTTAGCTTGATTGTTTCTGGGAGCCCTTTTTCCAGATCTACTTCTACACAAATTCTTACACAGGAGTAGAGACTGGATTTGGGTTCTGCCCTATCAATATACTTCCCTAGGGCATCTCCTATGCTTTTTAGCACTTCATCTCCCTAGCAATGAAAGGGAAAATGTGGGAGTCGTACCCAGACCAGTATTGTTGAGGGGATGTCATTTTTAGGGTCAAAATCAGGTGTCTAGATGTTTAAGTAAAGGCCTCTAGGAACAAAGAAGTAAGGTCCATTTCTAAAAATTAGATCTCTATCTGATTTCAGCTCGAAGTAGAAAATGTAAAAACCCTTACCACAGAAGAAGTGGTTCATCCATCCATGGACCAGGGGATGCCAGTTTCACTCAATCCACAGGTCTATTTGTCGCGGTGAAGGCCACATGCCCATGAAATGTTCGACCAGAGCTCGTGATGCAAAAGAGAGGGCTTTTCATCTCGCTGTAATGCTGGGGATAGAAACTTCTGGAATATGGTCCAGTTTCTTGACAATCTGGGAGGTGCTTTGTCGGGCCAGAGGGGGAGGGAGCGAGCCTACAAGGGATTTGAAGACTACGACTTCATCAAGGAAGTTAGGGGGACGGTTGGGATCCAGATTCACAGAGGCCATGGTCATGCCAAAGAGGGAAGCGAACGGGAGCCGGGGAGCGGCCTAGGAGAGGCCAGGAGGACCAAGAGGGCTGTCGGTTAGGGTTTCCTCAGAGCTAGAGAGCAAGCTGAAACCTTCTAGGGGAGGTATATTACCATATCACCTAATTTATTTTTCATTAAACTTGATGATGAGCCCTCACATGTCAAGCACTTGACATGAATGTTTGGTGGGGATGGAGGTATTCCATAGTCAGTAGCCAAAGTGCATATCACTATATAGTCCCCTAACACATGTAAACGTCTATGAGGATTTGACTTCTTCAACCACTCTAGATCACGATTTCCCTCGTAGGAGGGATAATGGTGTTGAAGAATGAGGAATTATGGTTTATTACAAGGCTATGGCTCTCATTTCCTTTACATTCAGGTTCGAATTATGGTTTGAATCTTCTCCCTTATAGACTTCCCTTTTAGGATACTAGCTCTGAAATTTGGTTGGATTTTATGCAGCTCTGTCCTTGGATTGAGAGGAACGAGTGGGACTTATATGCAGCTTTTCCCCTGGCTTGAGAGGAATGAGTGGACTTAAGCTGACATTTGATATGTGGTGTGCTTCGTGGTGGCTTAGAAATTCAGGAATGGGAGGATTCTCTTGTGGAAATTGTGGTTCTCCAGTCGACTCTCATGGTTGGGAAATTTAAGAATGCAAGATCAACCTTGTGTAACTTGTGTTTTCTTAGCACAAACAGTTTGATTCTATGATTGATGTAAGCTTCCAGTCCTCTTACTCCACCCTTGCTGTAATTTTGGATAGTGAGAGTCGAATTGTTGGATTTAGTGTGGTGAGTGATGAAAAAGACTCGCTAAATTGTTATGGCGGGAGAGAAAGATGAAGCATGGACATGTTGGAGAAGCCCTTTATGTGAAACATCTGAAATTCAAAGAATCCTTAGAAGATGGGAAACATGTCTTATAGGAAACATAAACACAATAAATTCATTAACTAATAGAGTGAAAACCTAGGAAGAGCCAAGAGACATCGAAGTTGCATTAATGATGGACACCCTACATGGTCAAAAATGCCAAATTGAAAAGTTACACATTGAGTGTGCGCTCTTCAACAAAATGGTCAAGTGTTTGATAAGAATAAACTCCACAATCCACTCATTGGCTATGTTATCTATTGGGTCCTCGGAGGTTAAGGAAGAACGGACAATCCAGTGGCAACAAGAGGATGTGTAAATGATAATTTCTGATCCTAATTCCATGACTAATGAAGGGCATCAAGAAGAAGTTAGCAGTCACTATGGATTCATCCAATAATGTTTAATGTCATTAGATAAGTTTGTTAGAACATATACATGTAGTAGCTTATGAAAATCCTTTTTGAAGGTCTGTTTTGTTATTATGGATCATAAATTTCAAATTTTGGAACATCTCCATGTGTTTTTATTTTATTTTTGATCGGTGCAGTTATAGCAATTTTCTAATACAAATCTAACCGTATTAAAACATTGATAATCTTCATGCTACATGGCATGCATCTAAGTTCTATATAATAATACACATGCTACAATCATTGCATTCATCTAAGTTCCACCAGATAATTTACATCTCCAACACAATGGTATATGTTTTCCGTGAGTATCCATCTCTGAACTGTGAGCATTTTCTTCTTTCCGTGAGTATCCATCACTGAACTGTGAGTATCAGTGTTGAAGTGTACAAACTCCGACATTTTAGTAAGTACACCAGTCTACAGAAAGGTCATAGTCAAGAAAAATAAATAATGGAGTGTACTGCATCCTAAACCTTTATAGATGCATGCCAAACCTTTGATTGAATGGGTATAACCTCATAAACTAGAATGGTAGCAAATAGATGCAATTGATTCTTAATTACTGACAATGTTTTACAGATGGTCAAGAATTAGACAAATTTCTTGGAAATATAGTATTTTCATTACTTCCTCAAGAAACAAACAACGTTCTCATGATATGCATGGATTTGAAAATTTTCTTACTTCCTACATTGTATAAATGGTAATCTCCAAAACATATTAGTAATTACAATCTTTGTTTGAATAATCATTCAGGTTGTTGCAAGGAGTCATGGTGCAAATATTCAGAGACGGTGGGATTGTATTACACAGGAATGCGCCTTGTAATCTACAATTGGATCAGATTTATAATTTATAAACATGGAATTGATATCCTTGAAGGGGTTAATATCCTTGGTAAACGAGCAATTCTCCACGAAAAATGCACGACTAACACTATTATAAAAAAATATGCGTGATAAGATGTTTTAAGATACATTAAACTTAAGTTCAGACTTTTTATATGAAAATTTGATTTGTTTGTTTTGGTGTAATGTTATTTTAATAAATTATTGAAATGGATCAAACAATTATTGAAATAATTATTGATTTAGGTTTAAATTTATTGAATTTAAAATTATAAATTAGTTGAGATTTATAAACAATATTGATGATGATTAATTTATTTTAAAAAATATTATTTTTCATTAAATTTTTGTTTTTATATGAAAATTTGTTTGTTTTCCTATAACAATTATTTTAATTATTGATTTCAGTTTAAATTTATTGAATGTAAAATTATAAATTAGTTAGATTTTATAGAAAATATTAATTTATTTTTTTTAAATATTATTTTTCATTAAATCTGTACTCCTTGGAATTGCTTTCTGTGTGATTTACCTAGATCTATGTAATTCTATTTCAACTTTCAAAACTATGGAGTAGTCATTCTCACTACTTTTGTTTTATATTTAGGCTATGCATAAATAATACATTGAGTGTTACATAATTACTTTAAATTTTTACTTTAACTTTCAAAACCAAATAATACATTGAGTGTTACATAATTACTTTAAATTTTTACTTTAACTTTCAAAACCATGGAATAATCACTCTCAACACTTTTCTTTTATATTTTGACTATGCATAACTAATACAATAAGTCTTACTTAATTACTTTAAGTTTTTACTTTTACTTTGAACTACATACAACTATTACATTAAAAAAATATTTCTAAAAGACAGATATAAGCAACTTTGCTACTATTTTAATATTAATTCAATTAATGCTTAATAATTTATAAAATTAAAATAAATTTAAACTTATTAATAATAAATAATAAATTAAAGTAATACAAATTATTATTATTATATAATATTAAATTAATATAATACATATTATAATTATTATATAATATGATGTTCGATGTCCCATTGACTTAGAATGCCGCTTTAAACAACGAACTAAATGATGCGATGTTGATTGCCATGCCCTTTGCATTACCAAATACTATATTTCTGATACTAGCAGCACAACCGGTAACTTGGTGCTAGTGAAAGTTGATAGGTATTAGTTGATTTTGATATGTAAAAAAATAAAAGAACCTAACATAGTAAATAACTGATACAGTCAAAATGTTAGACGTAGTGAAAACCAGGCGCACTAAATAACCTAGTGAAAGTTAATAGGTATTAGTTGATTTTGATATGAAAAAAATAAAAAGTTTATCACTAAGATTAACTTAATAATAATCCATGAAATCATTAATAATAAATGATTTAATAATAATGGATAATAATCCATGAAATCATTAATAATAAATGATTTAATAATAATGGATGAAATCATTTATTATAGTAAATGTGGTTATTTAGTGTGCCTGGTTTTTAATGTATTGGTTATTTTTACTACCGGAATATTTCAAATACTAGTATACCTTCTAAGCGGGTGAATGAAAATGCAGAAGTAATTTAAAGGAGGTTTTATATTAATGTTATTAATTAAGATTATAAAGATATTGCAATTAAAATGAATGTATTTGAACTTTGAGGGATGTTTTAATTGCGATTATAAAGATATTGTAATTAAAATGATTGTATTTGAAGTTGCTTCATTATTTTGATAATGTTTGGGTCATGTCCCAAGGCTTCTCAACCTGTATAAAGGAAACATGGAACAGTTCACCACTTCGTTCATTGAGCAAACAAACAACATTTGACATTTTAACCTTTTACCTCAACCCTTTATGCCCACCTAAACAGTGTGCCCACTACCATCCATAAGCAAAGACATTACATAAAGCTCTTAAAGCACCAATCTTACCTCTGTGAATGTCTCTAAACAAAGGTTTCTATTTAGTAGAATTAACATACTTAATTATTTTTAAAAGACATCCATGTTCTTTATGAAGTTGTTATTTTTCTCAACATTACTTAGCATACTAATTGGTTGTGGTCAGGTCATCCACATTATTGGCTAAGCTATGCATTTTACTCAAAATTGCTTACTCGAAGTCATTTTTAAACACTATCCATGTTATTGACAAAGTTGTCATCTTTCTTAACATTTAAGTAATATTAATGTATTTATATGTGACAAAACTCACTAAAGCCACTTTAAGAACCAATGAGAGACGAACCCCTATAATTTCAACATTCCCTTCATACCTAATTTATTCTATGTGTCCAAAAGGTTAATTGATTTATGTATTGTATGTAGTAGATATTAAGTTTATGTTCACAATAAAAGGGGACCCTCGAAGCATGAGACATGTGAATTTTATTACTGAGGTCTGCACCCCGAAAACCCTGAGGTAGTGCTAACAAAAGCATAGGCATGTCTCAATGAAGGCGGTGAAGAATTGGGTACGTCATATATTGGAGGGATTGAATTATCTTCGTAATCATAACCCTTGCATAATTCATAGAGATCTGAATTGCAACAATATATTTCTGAATGGTAATATTGGTGTTCTGAAGATGTTCTGAAGATCACGGATTTGGATTTTGTTGTTATCATGGCAAATGATCATGCTGCACACACTATCATTGGTACATCAAAATTCATGGCTCCATAATTATATGAAAAGGATTATAATCAACATGTAGATGTTTATTCCTTTGGCATGTGCTCACTGGAGATGGTCACTCTAGAGATTCCTTACAATGAGTGTAGTAATGTTGCCTAGATTTATAAAAAGGTGAGTTTTGGTAAAAGGCGTGCATCATTGCAAAAGGTTACCAATTAAAAAAATGAGGCAATTTATTGAAAAAGATTTGGTGGCAATGTCAGTGAGGCATTTTGCTATAGAGGTTCTGACGGGCCCTCTTTATAGAGGACTCCAAGTGAGAACCTAGTAAATGTACAAGCTAGACTCTCTACTCTATCAAAATGAACTTGTATAAGAATATTTTGTGCTTTGCTACAAGTTTGTGCATCTTAATGCAAGACAAATCACATAATGTATTATGTAATTTCCAGAGTTTTGGGATTCTGTAATAAATGTTAACTTGAAGTCTAGAGTATAAAATATATATAAAAATGCATCAATCACACTCTAGGACATTGGATTTAAGATTATTACATACATTTCTAGATGATAAAGTAATCAAATATCAATACAAATGAAATTAACAACAAAACTACTTAAATGTATCTCTTAAAAATATTTTAAAGTAGTACTTATATGTAGCCCAAAGCTAAAATAATTATAAAATACTTGAAACTTTAATAACACATTACTTATGCATAGTCTAAAAGCAAAATAGAAATGAAAATGAATACTCCACTTTTTGAAAAGTTTAAGTAGATGTTAATAACTATTAACAATGTCACATATGTAAATTAAGTCTTGAAAACCCTTTTAAAATAAATTGATAAATAAAAATTGTAATATATTAGTCATATCCATTACACTTTATTATTCTAGTAAACTTGCTCTTCTAAACTTTTAAGTAAGAAATTGTCAAAGGTACTTAATATTACCTAATTAATTTTAACCTAATCAATAATAATATTATATATTTATATGATTAGATAAATAAAGTTGTTATACTAAATTTTAAATTCATTTAAAATTTGAAATTTACACAAATAGATTTTGAAAATAATGTATAATTTTCATACCCTTATATGTAGCATTTACCTTACATTAAATAATGATAAGTTTCTTGAGACTTTTATTGATAACTTTTAGGAATGAGCACAACTTCCTAATTTCTAATATGCTTGAACTTTTTGGAAGTTAATAAGTTTGTCTCTCTATCCAACTTCCCGTATTACTCGGTGGAAACTTGGCTTAGATCAACTTCCCCCATCCAACCTGGTGCTTCACAGATCTGGAAAAACTTAATGAGGTCACTTCCTATTATTACTCGATGGATCAGTTGGAAGCTCAAGAATGGCACCTCCATTATAATTGGGTTGGATAAAATATTGGGACTTGATATTTCTTCCTTGTTATCGCTCAAGCTTCGAGGGGTGCTAAAGGCGTGCAACATCACATATTTATACCAAGCCTCTGCGCAGACCTCTCGGGGCTTCATAACAAACTAGTGGAAATCTAGTGAGGAGTTGGATCTCACCGATTCTCTAGCGGTCGAATAGGTATCCTACTGTAAGGAACTCATTCTCTCGAGAATTCAGTTACAACCCGTTGATGATTTGCTTATCTGGATAGGTGGTGATCACTCCGAGGTATTGACAGTCAGAAATGTTTATAATGCTCTAGCTCGGGAATATTAGCCAAACACAGTCACAGGATGGAGAAGGACTTTTTGGACTTGGGAGATTGCTCTTAAAGCCAAATTTTTTATGTGGCTGGCTCTGGAGAATAAAATTCTCACCTGAGATAATCTGAGGAGAAGAGGTTGGGAAGGCCTGAGTGTCTGTTCACTGTGCTTTAGGGAGGAGGAGTCGATCTTTCATATCTTTGTCAGTTGTCCTTTCACGCTACAAATCTGGAATTTCTTGGCTATTGAATTTAAATTCTCTACAATTTGGGGAGGTAATTCATTGTTACTTTGTTTTGAAACTTGGCAGAAAAAGGAAAAGGAACTCTATAGTCTACCTGCAATGACGTGCTGGATTATTTGGCTGCTTAGAAATAAGTACATCTTTGAATCTACTATACCTTTTGTCCAGGGAGCTTTATTTTAGATCCATGGTTTGATGGAAGGCCCAACTATGCTTATCCTTTGTACTCATGTCCCCAAAAGGATAAGGAAACCTCCTGATATAATTTTTCCAAATATATGTTGGTTCGACGGTGTTGCACAAAATAATGGTTCTATGAGTGGTGTTGGAGGTCTTATTAAAATTGGGGAGAACATTTCCTATAGGTGGACTTTGACCTGTGGTATGGGATCGAATACTAGGGCCGAGCTCCTTAGAACTTGGGCTACCTTAACACTAGCCTATAGACTTGACCTTGAACAACTACAGGTTCTCGGGGATTCCAAGATTGTGATAGTCTGGCTAAACTATAAGTGCAATCTTTTTGTTACTTCTCTTACTCGCTGGATGGAGAAGATAAGGTCTCTTATCCCCCTGTTCAAAGATCTAAAGTTTGAACAAATTTATAGGGAAGAGAATGGGGATGTTGATTCACTTTCAAAGAAAGCACTCTTGGTCCCGGAAGGTAGGATTCACTTCTCCAAATGGCAGGATGGCCAGGAGGGCCCCCCACTCACACTCTGCCTTTATATATGAGTTGTTGATGATAGGGGAATAGATCGCTCTCCTTTTTGTATCTGATATCTATTTGTTCATCTGTTGGACTCGTGGCAATTAGTCTACGTCTTTAATATTATGGACTGTCATAGAGAGGAAGTTTGGACTGTAATTTTGGAACTATGTGTACACCTCATCCTGATGGGGTGGTGTTTTTTTCTGTTGGTGAAGGCTTGTATTTGGTTTTGTATTTGGAACTCTGGTACTCTTTTTGAGAACACCATATATATAATATATATTGAGAAATTTTCTAGTGGAAAAGTTTGTTTCTCTATCATTTTATTATAAAAAAATATGCTTGAACTTTTTTGAAGTTAATAAGTTTGTCTCTCTATCATTTTATTGTAAAAAATGTAAAATACCCACTTCATCTATATTAATTACTCTTTTGCAAATAAGCTTGTAGTGTACTTTTATATTAATTAAAGTTAAATCATAATTAATACCAGCATAGATCCATCTTAAGCATCAAATCTCTTGAGGTGCAAATCTTTAAAGTGTCCTCAAGTTTTGCACTCTAAAAAAGGTTTGTACATTAATATTAATGTGTATGAAGGGTTAAGATGTATCTATGCTTTAATACATTAATAGTAAAGTATTAAAAAATATTAATATATTTTTATATATATTACAACATCCATATATTAATTAGATATTATTATTATTTGAGCCAACTTTATTATTATAATTATAATATAACATAACACTTAACACTTTAAGTCTAGACATCTCCTCTATACATGACTATAGAGCTTCAGATCAATGATTGAAAAACACTTTAAAATGTAGAATTTATTCATATAAAAAAAGTCAATTCACCATTATAAAAAGACTTTAATGTATTTATGTTTATGTTAATAAAGATTGATTCCTAATTAATTTATTAGAAAAACACTAAAATACTCTAGAAATTGATAAAATTATTTTTAATAACTTTATTGTATTAATTTCATTTAATTCTTAGTTAAGTTTAGGGGGGAAAACTTTTCAAATTAATGTTAAAATTATTTTTTAATAATTTTACTATATTGATTCCACTCATGTTTATTAAAAATATGTGGGAAACAAATTTCAAATTGAATTTAAATTACTTAAAAAAATAATTGGGAATTTTTTTTTAAATTGAATTTAAATTACTTACAAAAATAATTGGGAAAAAATAATTTAAAATTAGATAGTTTCATAATATTTTCTAATTCAATAAAAGTAAAAAATTTCCTTTATAATTTTATTAAAATGTATTTTCATAATATAATTGGTTATCTGAAGATAATAATAAAATATTTATTCTGCCTCGGATGGGGTGACACGCGGCGACGCCTCGCCACATGGCTCAACATCAAGCCACAGCTTAAATGCTGATGGCCACCACCCATCCTCTCCGCATTTACGATGGTAGCCAACTAGAGCTAGACAGAGCTGGTTCGCTCTCGTTTTGGACCTCCCCACCGGTTGGGAGCTCTGGTGCAGCTCTGGTTCCCTATTGTCTTGGCTCACTTTCATTTCGGTGCATTCTCTTTGTATTTTTATCCACCCCTCATCAACAATGACTAGGAAGCGAGGCAGGCCTCACCGAGGCTCGGCCTGGTACACCCATAAAGAGAAAAGGCAAAGGAGGAAGAACCTAGAGCGCGCTCTGTTGATGGCGACTTCCATTCTCCGGCAGAGGGCACACGCTGACCAATTGGCACTACATGTCATTATCACTGAGCCTAGGACAGAGTGTAGCATTCATACCATGACAATTGAGCCTGGAAGCAGTCTAGAGGGAGGCACTATGGGCGAGTTTCCAACCTGCTATGTTGACGAAACGCCGTACCTGGAGGAATTAGTGACCACCCTGGAACCCCAAGCCATGGCACCAGATTTACAGGCTGGTAGTGGTTCTAAAGAAGAGATGGCAAATGAATTCCCTCTTTGTATCGTTGAAGAGATACCATGGACGGGTGACTACAGCCCCACCAACCATGCTAAGAAGGCAACGAACGAGGACAAGGCTCGGGACAATGCTTGCGCAGAAAGGAACATGGACGAGACCAGAGAAGGGATGAAGGCGGATGCGGTCGGAGCAGAACTGAATGTGATCGAGGCCAGAGAAGGGATGAACGTGGAAGTGGGGAACGAAACCTTCGACGACATAGGTAATCATGACTTGCATGGTCCACTCCTTTGTGACGAGCATCTGGCTCTGGTGTTCGAACTCTGTTGGCAGCCAATTCACATTTTTCATTGTCTCATAAGTTGCCTACACCAATGTTTCACGAACATTGATTTTTCGTCGCAATTTTCAAATGCGCGATGATTTTATTCTTTGCGCCTTTTTGCACGCCTATATTCGTTTTGTGTAGGTCGACTATAAGTGTGAAAACTTGGTTCTTCAAAGTCACATTAGAATCATTGTTTGAACCGTTGTCATCCTTCTGATTGATATGCCCTTTGCGCTTACATCTCACTTATCATTACCTAGCTCGCAAATCTTTCGATCTGTACTCATTACTCATTCTTCGATTTATTACGTGGCTTGGTTTCATTGAGTTTGCAATACATTTGGATTGGTGTTCATTTAACCTTTGGTTTCATAAGATACATGGGTATTATGATTAAAACTTTTATATACTTTTCTTTCTAATTTAATGCCTATGTTTATGTTTTCATAATTATCAATGTTTCGATTATATGAAAACCCATTTGTACATTGGTTAAACTATGAATGTGAGCTGTCACAATACATCGGCGCATGGTCAACATTTCATATTTGTTTCAAATTAAGCGTTGATGGTTTAAAACTATGGTGTAACGTTGATTATATGGCATAACACTTGTCATT
>SNQJ01S0197371.1:4328-17297 GCA_010110895.2 Picea sitchensis | reverse complement strand
GGCATGTATGGGCCCGTTACAAACCTTTAAACTCTCCTAGTGTTTTGATCTAAGAAAGCAACAATTTCGAACACTATCCTATCTTTGTAGAATGTGGGCATGTATGGGCCCATTACAATATTAAGATATGTTTGAAAAAGAAAACTAAGAGGGGTCCCAAGAAGGGACGTTGTCCTCTCCTAAAGGTTTTAAACTTTGTTAAGGGAGATGAAATTGTTTTACAATCTTTTTCTGATTCTCAAGGTCACTTGAATGCGCGAGAGAAGAGCATACTAAGCGATTGTAATTCAAATTCTAGTCCCAATCTAAGTTCAGATGTGATTAAAAATGATGTTCAACTTAGATTGTAAGCCAAAACAAGCCATCCATGTGGTAAAAAGCAAATAAGGGAAATTGATTTTTATCCTCCTAATGCCTATGTGTGTTTGACTAACCCCTTTATATGATGAGGGGACTAAGTGTGGTGCACTATTTAGAGCATGCTTAATATCATTTTTGAGAAGGAAAATGGCCTTCCCCACATCCCAACCACTTACAATGTGAAATTTAGTTCAGATGCGCGGCCCCTAGTGAAGACAGAGGCGCATAGAGCACAGGCGCGCGAACAGAGATGAGTCAAAAAGTGCATGCGCGCAGAGAAAGGTTGTTACTTAAGCGCATGCGCGCACGATGCGTGTCTGTGGGGTAAAATACCCGTGCACCTGTAACAAATGGCCGAAAAAAAAAATCCGGATGGATTTCTCTCAATTCTCCTTGGAATTGACTGGTTAGCAGGTCGGCTGAGGCCGGTTTGTGCACCTGCAAGTTAAACAAACTAAAAGAAGAGCAAAATAAACCCAAATGAGGTAGGAATTCGATACCTTTCCCCAGTGGAGTCGCCAATCTGTTGCACCCTTTTTGTCACCTTGGTGAGGAAATAAGAGGTGTTTGCATGCCCAGTTGGGTCTTGCTGAGCATGATAGTTTTAGAGGAAAGAGTTAGAGAAAGAAAAACAGAACTATAAGCAAGAATTAAACTAACACAAACTAAAATCATAAGCATATGGATATAGAGATAACAAACACAAAAAGACCCATATCACCAATGTTTTTAGGCTGATCTATTGATGAAATCAAAGCACCAAGAAGAAAGGGGACTATGAGTCCCTTCTTCCTCCAAGGGAAGGCTCTTGGACCCTCACAAGATTGCTCTCCTTACAACAAGAAAAATGAAAATGGTGATGAAAGAACTCCTTGCAAATCCACTCAATGGAGAGGTGGATTGCTCAATGAAATGGTGCCAAAGTGCTCTCGTCAAGGATGGAGTCCTTAAAACAATATAGGCAGCATAACATTACATGAAATTCCTTGAGAAAATGAGGTGCATTCATGGCTTTTTATAGCATTGCATTGGGTTATTTTGTAACTCCTTTGTAGTGTGAAAAGAGGCTCTTTAGGGCATTATTAGGTCTTTGACCAGCCCACCATTCGGATTCAGGCCGTATTTGGAGGTCAAATCGGCTTGGGAGTTGAACCAGAAGTGGTTGGGAGACCGACCACATTCATAAATGTGTCGTTTAGCAGGTGCGCGGATTTTTGTGCTAACAACCGCGCATCGTGCGCGTATGCGCGCATTCTACATTTTTGTTCCGCGCATGTGCACGCGCACCCAACTTCTGTAAAGCCCTCTTCAATTTTGCACTATTTTGTATAGTTTTTTGCCCTTTTTGAATGCTGTGAGATTAATTCATGGCCATGAGTGACTTCATTACTATTTGACGATGTTGAGTTCTTGTAACCATGTGCAAACGAAATTTCAGTGATAACAAGTGCAAATATGATTTGGGAATCTCACTACATTTGGATGGCAGGACATTTTGGCATGGAGAAAACCGTGGCCATTCTTCAGAAACATTTTTATTGGCCAAAACTTTGATAGGATGTCAGCAAGTATATCATATCTTGAATTGCTTGTGCCATTTCCAAACCAACCATCAAGAATCAAGGCTTATATACCCCTCTTCTTACTCTTGAGAAGCCTTGGGAATCCATCTGAATGGATTACATGTCTGGCCTTCCGTCCACCAAGTAAGGAAATGACTGTGTATTTGTGATCATTGATCGGTTTTCAAAGATGGCCATCCTCACAGCCTGCAAGAAGAATATCATAGTGGAAAGTACTCCCAAGCTCTTCTTCGAATGAGTGTGAGTCCATTTTGGGATACCAAAGACCATCATCTCCGTCTGGGACAATAGGTTCCTTAGCACATTTTGGTCGAGTCTCTAGTCAATGTTGGACACCAAGATCACTAAATCCAATGCTTTCCACCCCCAAAGAGAGGACCAAACAGAGGTCTTCAATCAGATGACTGTGCACATCCCACGCATGTACAACTCTAAGAATCCATGTACATGGGATGAGAGCCTTCCCTATGTTCAACACAATTACAATAGGGCTCTCCATAGCTCCACCGACCATATCCCATTTCAACACTCCACCCTTCCTTGGCCTACACCCAGTTTTCAATGTGGACCTCCTTCAGCCATATTTTCCACCATTATTGTACACCTAAGAAATTGTAGAACATCTGACACCAAAAGAGCTCAACCCTAACCACATGGAACAAGCATCCACTGATCAGATAGTGGACACAAAAGTCAAGGGCACTTTCCAGTAGCAGATCCAGCCTTATCGGTTTGTCAAGTTCGGGCATCTCCTACACCAAGGCAGGTGACTCTCCTAGGGCCAAATCTAGCAAAAGTTTCTTCATCTGATGGGGGAACTCAATGCAATGGATACCATTGCTTCCTAAGAGGGAGGATTGATCCAGGTGGATATTGGTGGCCACCCACCTATTTCAACTGGCTCCTCTTGTCCATTTTTAGTTCAAATTGTTCTTCTATACTTCTTTGTAATTGTGGGTGTTGCGCCTCTTTCATCACCTTGGTGAGCAAATAAGAGGTGCTTGCAAGCTCAGTTGGGTCTGTTGAGCAGGAAAACTGTAGAGAAAAGAGTTAGGGAAAGAAAACAGAAACTATAATTAAGAATTAAACTAATAGATGCAATAAAAATTAAAATCATGAGCATAGGGACATAGAAACAAAAAGAACCAAAAGACCCATGTCACCAATGTTTGAGGCTGATCTATTGATGAAAACAAAGCACCAAGAAGAAAGGGGACTATGAGTCCCTTCTTCCTCCAAGGGAAGGCTCTTGGACCCTCACTAGCTAGCTCTTCTTACAACAAAAGAAAATGAAAATGGTGATGAAAGAACTCTTTACAGATCCACTCAATGGTGAGCTGGATTGTCCAATGTAATGGTGCCAATATGTTTTTGTCAAGGATGGAGTCCTCAAAACAATCTAGGCAGCATAACATTACTTTGAATTCCTTGAGAAAATGAGGTGCATTCATGGATTTTTATAGAATTGCTTTGGGTTATTGTTTAACTGCTTTGTAGTGTGAAAAGAGGCCATTTAGGGCATTATTAGGTCTTTAACCAGCCCACCAGTCGGATGCATCCTAGATTTGAGGGTCAAATCAGCTTGGGAGCTGAACCATAAGTGGTTTGGAGGCCTACCACTTCCATAAATGCACCATTTAGCAGGTGCACAACTTTTTGCGCTAACAGTCGTGCATCGTCCACCTGTGCGTAATTTCCATTGGTGGGGGCCCCATTGGTGAGTTTCTGTATGAGGTAGGTGGGATGGAGGGATATTTGTTGATGGGCAAACTGATTGTGGATGAAATGTAGGGTTCATGATACTGCGGAGGTGCAGTCAAAAATAGAACCATGAAGAGATAATCTGGGAGTCCTGTGGGAAAGCTAGCAAAATGAGGAGAAGGAGTATGTGGCTGATTCGCGACATGATGTAAGACTATCGGGACTCCCATCCCTAAAGGGTTGTGAAAAACAGCATGAGTGTTAGAAGTGCCAAAAGGTGCTATAAATGGGATGACTCATGTGGGTAAGAATTCTACCGGGTGACAATACCGGAGATGCAAATGGAGGTATGGGTACTGCCAAGCCTAGAATGAGGATCCTAGAGGTAAATGTCAGATGGTGTGACTAGAAATGTAAGTGCGATACAGAGGGAAAGACTACATGCTAGTGTTGAGTATATACCTGAAGGGGTTGTGCCGATGTATGTTGAGCAAGTACCTGCACACATGAAAACCAAATACCCGAAGTGAACAATATCTGAAGAGAATCTAAGATATGAGCATGTATTGGATAAGTGTGAATATGTGTATGCGTACCTGACCAGTGGTATGAAAAAAGGCGCCCCGGGGGCTCAGGATGGAAAGAGGCCCATGGGTTGTTGTGATGTACATGACGGGATGTTGATCCCGTGGCTGAAGACGGATTGATAAATGGATGCCATGGGCTCCCAGAATGGTGAGTAGAAGTTTGTCAAAAAGGTTTATATATAGTTGTAGGGCCCACATTGCCACCTCATTTGTACCTGCTGCAATAGTGACTGGATGAGTAGTTTTCAGAGGAGACTGTGAGATTCAGGGAGGATGAGGCATCCGATTGAGGATTTGTGAGTATCAGGTTAGTGGTCTGATCATCCTGCATAGAAATAGGATTTCAATTTTTGGGCAGGGGCTGTACGGAGGGTCGTACAGAGGTATTTAGGGGGTATGGGCCCCACATGCACAGGCGATCCGGTAAGAGGCGCGCATATGTGTGTGCCTGCCCACCGGATATACGCACATGGGCGCATGGTAGAGGGGATTTAAGGTGCACTCTAAGGGTGCATCTGTGGGGTCAACAGGCATGCACAAGTGCGCATCTGTAGGTTGAACAGGCACGCACAAGTGCATGTCTGTAGGTTGAACAGGCGCGCAGTTGTGCACGCCTGTATGGTGAACAAGCACGCCTATGAAGCAAACAGGTTTGCATTGATGCACACTTGTGTAGCAAACATGTGCGCATTGAGGCACACCTGTGTAGTGAATAGGTGCACATGTGTGCACGCCTGTGGGTGACAAAACCGTGCCTAGGAGGCAAGGGCGAAGTGTAAAAAATGAGTCTTTTTGATGCTGTGATGGTTTCGTGAGCTGATATATGACTCTGTGTTGTGTCTGCAGGTGGAATTTTGTGACGATGCTAGTAGGTTGGTGAGAGCGAGATTGGTCTCAACTATGAGACGTCGTGGCTATTGAGGAGCCCGGTGTGCATGCGACTTTGGCAACCTGTGGGTTGCTAAAGTTTTTTGAGTGCCCATTGGTACAGGCACAGGAGTATCTCCTGTAGTTTTTGATTCAGATGTGGAGTCCTGAACTCCACTGCTTCCTCATGCAAGGAGGGTAGATCCCCTTCACTGCAGTGGAGGATATATATTTCTTGACTAGGCTCCCATTTCGGGGAATGCCCTTATCGACGGAGCCGGTGCTGTCGAGGGGTACATTGATTTCGACTATTGACGGAGATATTGTTCTGGGTAGAAATTTATGTCCGGGACGGTGGTGAGCATATCGTCGATTGATTCCCTGGCGCATCGTTGTATAACAACGATGATTGTGCAGGTATATGGGTCACTGGTGACCCAGCGGATTAGCGGTGGCCAGCTTCTGGTGCTGGAGAGAGTATTGGCTGGTGAGCATTTCGCCTGGGGGCTGATGTTGCATGCGAGGATGGTGGGACAGTTGGACCACTGTCGGTCTATGGATACGGGGGAGTTTTCCTTCAGGTCCATCCTCGTGGCCTGGTTTCTAGAGAGGGTGTCGATGTTGTGCCCTAGGATTCTATTGGGTGCGCCTGGGGCGCGCGAGCCACGGTTGAGCCGATGGTCGACTGTATTGATTTGCCATGGTGGGGGTGAAGGGGGCCACTTCTTTTTGGCAGAGGTAGCACAGGTGTGGCAGCAGATGTCGTAGGTGATTTTGTAGTACCCCTATGTCGGGGTGGACTTTCGGGATGACCCAGATATGGTGCTACCTCCTGGGGAGGTTTTTTATCATCGAGTTATGTTGATTGATGATGTAGATATGTATGTTTGCATATTTTTTTAGATAGTCGTCCATATGTTTATGATATAGATGTTGATACTATCAGTTTTTTTTTGTATGTGCAGATGTGGCACCTTGTGGGTGCGAGGTAGAGTTGTAGAGAGCGTCGGCTCATCGGGAGCCGGAGAGACTGCCACGAGGAGAGATACGTTGGTGGGAGGATGTCGTGGGGTGACCAGCTGAACCAGAGAGGGCAGCGAGGAGGTGTCGGTTTGATGACCCTTCTACGAGACCATCACACGCTCCTCCAGCGACGGCCGGAGTGGATTTTGATGATATACACCGTCATCTAGAGACGGTTTTATAGGATGTGCCTGAGGGCATGTGGTCGCGCATCCAGGACGAGAGTTTCCTGGAGCAGTGTGGGGGGGTACCTCCACCATGGCGGTCCATAGTGTGACGAGCAGCAGTGGTTGCTGCGATGATGAGTGGATGCCTACCGCCAGGGCAGGAGGGTCCTGTAGGGGGTGTACCACCACCACCTGGGGCAGGTGGTGGTGGGCCGCCATTGCCTGAGGGAGGAGCAGGTGGTGGCACGATAGAGGCACCATGAGTGGTGCATGATGTATATCTTTTTTTTTTTTGTATATAGGCTGGTGAGCCCATTTTTGTACCGAGGTGCTACATTGGCCTGCAGATACATGTATTTTTGTATGTAAACATTCGGATGGCCTAATGGGCCTTTATATATACATGAGTATACATATTTGAGATCCATATGTTGTCTACATGTTTTTTGTTGATGAGTTGATTACGTCCATTCTATATATATGCTGTGACAAGTTTTGTGATATGTTTATGTATGTGTAGCTTGATGTGATATATGCCAATATAACACCATGTTAGCTATGTGATCTGTTATTTTATTCAATTGTCTTGGAATATGTGTAAATGTAATGGAATCAAAATGTCAAGATAACAGCCTAACCTGCAGGTATTTGCGAAAGAGGCACGGATCACGTACGCGGTACACATTGTTGAGCTGGAGAATGACTAGTTGAGAGTCGAGGAAGATTCTTAGGTGATGAATATCATGATGTTGAGCATCGGCTAGGAGGCCTATGACAGTAGTATATTCATCTTGGTTGTTGGTCGCTAAACCCAAACATATGCTGCTCGAATGGAGCATTTCATGTGAGGGGGTGTAGAGAGCCCAAGCGGTCGAAGCAAGATTTTGTGTCCAACGACTGGCATCGTCGGCATAGCCGATGTGGTAGGCTGATGGTTGAGGCATCTGTCAAGAGAAAAAATGATAGTCTAGACATGAGGGGAGGAGAAAAAAGATTAAAAACGCTAAAAAAGAAAATAACCTAAAGTAGAATGACTACTTTTAAGCATAGAATTTCTTTAAGTATAACCCGTTGACGGGTTATTTGAGAGAGATTCCTTCAGGAGAGGCCAGAATATATGTGCCTTTGGTGAGGCAATGTTGAATGATGTATGGGCCATGCCATAGTGACTTGAATTTTCCATGGCCAAAGGTATCATGAGCGATATCGTAGGCAAGAATGAGGTCGCCTTCGCGAAATGAGCGAAGGTTGACATGGTGATCAAAGGTAGCCTTGGATCATTTTTTAGCTGCCTCGTTGTTCTGTAAGGAAGATCGAAGATCTTCATCCAGAGACTCCAAGTTCAGCAAGATCTGCTCCATTGGAGTAGTGTCAGGTAATAGCTCAATTGCGGTGTGTAAGGTGGGAATTTCGCACTTGATGGGAAGAGTTGCCTCGACCCCATGGACTAAATGAAATGGTGTGAAACCAGTAGCGGTTTTCACAGCTGTTCAGTAAGCCCATAGTGCAGAAAATAACATATGATTCCAATTGGTTTTATGTTTATTAACCATGTGCTGTAACATGGTCTTGAGGACTTTGTTAACTGCCTCGACCTGTCCGTTAGACTGAGGGTAATATGGTGAAGCAAACTCGTGAGAGAAGCCTAACTAAGATGAGAGTTCGATGAAGATCTCATTCTCGAAGTGTTTTCCATGATCGAAAATGAGTTGGAGAGGTACGCCAAAGAGGGAGATGACATGGTTAAAGAAAAAATGCACTGCAGTGTCAGTGGTGTTGTTGAAGGTGGGCATGACTTCTGCCCATTTGGTGAAGTAGTCAACGGTGACAACGATGTATTTGTGACCGTTGCTGGAGGGGGGATTACAAGTCATGAAGTCGATGCCCCATTTACAAAAGGGGTCGGCAGTAATGATAGGGTGAAGAAGAGCGGGGGGAGCTCGGGTTTTGTTGGCGTAGAGCTGACATTGCTCACATCGTTTCATGGCATGAATGCAATCATGAAACAAGGTAGGCCAAAAGTAACCGTCTCGGATAATATTTTGAGAAGTGGATATGCCCGAAAGATGGTGCCCACATGTGCCATTGTGACATTCATTTAAGACTCTATCGGCCTCATCAATAGTTAGGCATTGATGAAGAATGGTGTCGATGCCTCGCCGGTATAGGATGTCTCCTAGGAGGAGGTAGCGGCGAGCCTGATGGAGAATACGTCGATGATAATCGCATGATAGGTGGTTACCTAACTTTTGAGTTCAAAGGTAGATTAGGAGGTCACCATACCAAGGATCATCCGAAGTGATGTAAAATAGATGTTCGTCGGGAAATTCTGTGTTGATGGGGGCACTGGTGGTATCAGAGGGAAGGGCCATGAAAAGTTCGGTGAGAATAAGGGCCTTCTTACTCTTAGGTGTTGAGAACTCAAGATTGTACTCCTGAAGGATAACGATCCATCAAGCAAATTTTCCATTAACTTGTCGACGGCTGAGAAAGTACTGCATGGGGTTGGAATCTGCGACGACTTTTGTTGTGCGAAGCAGAATGTAGTGACGGAATTTCTGGACTGCAAGGACAACTACAAGAGCAAGTTTCTCTTCGTGTTTATACTTCAAGGGTGGCCCTGAGAGGTTTTTACTAATGTAATAAATGACATGTTCACGATTTTCATCACTGAGATGAATGAAGACGCCAGCTACTGATACAGTTGTTGCTGATACGTAGAGGATATAGTCGCGATTGTAGTCAGGTGCACTAATTAAAGGTGCATTTGAAAGCGCTTCTTTAAGATCATCAAATGACTATTGGGCATGGTCATCCCAGTGAAATGGGATGTCATGACGTAGTAATCGAAGGAAACCGTGTGCGCGTATGGCGTAATCTGGGACAAAGCATCTAAGAAAGTTAGTTTTTTCCTGTAGACTCTGCAGTTTTCATAAATTCCGGGGAGGTGGAATTCCGGTGATAGCTTGAACTTTGAGAGGGTCCACGGTAATACGACTTAGGGAAACAATAAAGCCGAGGAGGTGCCCTTCGGTAACACAAAACATGCACTTGAGAGGATTCAAGAAGATGTTGTACTGACGACATCGTTGAAAGATGATTCGTAAATCATGAAGATGCTTGGTGCGTTTCTAGGAGCTAGTTGTGAGGTCATCCAAGTAGGCGAGGATGATATTAGCAAGATCGTGAAAGATGTATGTCATAGCCCACTGGAAAGTTGCGACAACATTTTTTAAGCCGAAAGGCATGACATGATATGCAAAAGTACCCCACGGGGTAGTGAATGCAGTTTTATACTGATCAGCTGGGTGGATTTTAATTTGATTATAGCCAAAGAATCCATCCATAAAGGAGAGAGCCTTGTGGCTAGCACAGTCATCGATAATTTGATCGATGAAAGGCGTTGGAAAGTTGTCTTTGGGACATGTGTGATTGAGATCGTGAAAGTCTGTGAAAACGCAGATAGTGCCCTATTTTTTGTTAATGGGTACAGGGTTGGAAACCCATGAGGTATAGGCGATGGGGTAAATGAACCTGACAGTGCATAATTTGTCACTTTCGGCTTTGATAGCCGTGGCTTTGTATGGGTGTAGCAGTCGTTGTTTTATGTGAACTGGTGTGATGTCTGTCCAGGTGTCGATGCGATGTTCGACAATAGAGGGATCGAGGCCAGGTATTTTAGTGTATGACCAGGCGAAAATATCCCTATATTCCTAGAAGAGGGCTTTATATGCGATGATTTCCTGAGGAGAGCAAGCAACTCCAATGATGATTTCTTCGACGATGCCATTTTTAATGGAAATGTTGATTTTAATGGTGGGGGAAATGTTGGCCATATTTCCTTCTTCAAAAGAATCAGGGCGGGAATGGGATTCTTGAACCAGTCGATAGGCCCTGATGGGATAAAATCCTTGGTCTCGACTGCATAAATGGGGTGTGGGTTAGGAGGCATGGAGGTATCCTATGGTAAGAAGAGTGCATGGTGGTGTAGCGCATCCCAGGGAGAGTCTGGGTGGTTTAACTCTTCGAGTATTTCTTCATCGAATTGGAAGCACCGGGAATACAAGGGGTCATGAGGAGTGATCTCGGTGACAGTGGTCGTGTGGTTGCCCCCTGGTGAAGAAGCTGGGGGAACAATGTTAGGAGATAGTGATGGTTCAATTGACATAAACCATATATTGAAGTACTGAGGGGTACCCATGGTGGTTGGGTGGAGAGTGTCTTTAGGGGAATGAGTAGGAGAGTTGGGGGGGTTGGGGGGTGAATCCTCAAATATGTCATCTAAGAACCATGGAGGCATTGGGAGTGCCTCCGATTTGGGAGAGATGATATGAAGAGCCTCTGGTGACGAGGTAATGTCAATTATCGCTTCTGCGGGTCAATGAAGCAAGGTCAATTGACGTTGCCTATATTCAAAGATCATCAGACACTGGTATGTAAAATGAGCTAATGAATCGCAGATAGAGCATGGGCGTCTCATCCATTCATTGACCGAAGTGGTGACATACTGGATGTCAGTGATGTTTGTTGAGGAGGACGTAGCAGGACTAGGGTCATTCTGGAAGTTCTGGCGTACTGCGGCTAATGTCTACCAAAAACGTTGCAAAGCCGGGCAGTGATGGGTATAATGGCCATACTCTGAATAGATAGAACAAGTGTATTTGGTCCTCAACCCTTTACTACTGGAAGGGTGGGTAGTAGTGGTGGGACTAGCAGTAGTGGCGCGTGTTGGGGGAGTTGGATTGAGGGGGATCAAATTCCGTAATTTAGGTAGTGATGGACAATTCTTGGTTTGGTGGCCCTCTTTCTCACATAGTGCGTAAGGTGGTCGNTGGGGATTCCTTCCTGGGGGGGAAGGGATGGTCGAGGGACCATCTCTGGTGGGTGTAAATACCAAACTGGGATTGCTAACACCATATTAGGTGGTGTGAGCGTTGCGGCTACCTAAAAATCTTTGATACCTGGTGGAGGGTAAAAGAAGGGAATTTGAGTGAGGGGTTGGGGAACTGTCTCCCAAACGGGACTATGCCCTTGAGGGGATGTAGATTCGTGGACTGTTGAGGTCGACGAGTGTGTAGGAGGCTCTTGCAGGAGTGGTTCTGCGACTATTGGGACATCAGGAATGACTG
Organism: Picea sitchensis; assembly: GCA_010110895.2. Lineage (NCBI taxonomy): Eukaryota > Viridiplantae > Streptophyta > Pinopsida > Pinales > Pinaceae > Picea > Picea sitchensis. The sequence continues at coordinate 5,880 of SNQJ01S0197371.1, read as the reverse complement.
AAGCCTCCTGAGGAGGAAGAGCATCCTTTGTGTGAGTTATGTTAGATGATACGACGCATACCTGATTGGAAGGAGGAAGAAACGGTGGTGCTCCATGGTAAGTGCCTAACAATGAGGGGTCTTTGAAAATTCCATGACCCATTTCTACGAGGGGATATGTGTCGTGGTTAGTCTGGATGAGAGGAAAAATGTTATCGAGGTTGGCAGAGGGGTTAGGTTCGTAATGGGAAACCTGGTCAATGGTGACGATCTTCTCATTGTGAGGGAACATCATTGTCTGAAAGACAGAAGATGCTACTGCCTTCATAGCATACATGTAGCTACGAACGAACAGGATATTATAATCGAGTGGGGCATCGATAACTTCGATATCGATGAGAATAGTTTTTCCCCCGAGTTCAATGGGGACATTTTGAAAGAGCCCTTCAGGAGAGGATGGTCGTTCGTCATAAGCGCGTAATGTGATGGCAGAGGGTATGAGTTCCGGGGAACCAAGTTTCTGCCATACTGTTTTGGACATGATGCATGTAGATGCACCTTCATCGATGATACACTGATGAACTGTTATGTTTCGTATTTTGACTGGTATTTGAAAAGCGATCAAGGTGGGAAGACGAGGTTCTCCACTATCAAGATCAAAGGTGATGAGTTGAGTATCAGTAGGTTCGACTACCCCCAAGGCGGAAAGTAGTGATTTCCGCTAAGTAGGACAAGTTTGTAGGACTTCCAGGACTGACATGGCAGCCAGGGATTGCACTAAGTCATCTACCGAACTATAGTTATGAGCTGCCCGAGCCTGTGGGTTGTGGACATTCCTGCATAATGGGATGCGAGGGATGCGAAGTAGTGGTTCGGAGGAAGGGTGAGGTATCACCAACGGGGATCCCGTTGATGTAGGGTTTGTCTTGGGAGTGATGGATGGAGACTTAGCGGATGCATGATACTGACGAGTATGTGTTTGCAGAAGGATTTCTTCCTCACTTGTGAGGAGAATTGTATGATCTGCTGGATTGTTGGGGTTGAGGTATTGTCCCCCCTGAGGTGGGGGATGTTGTGTGTCCTGCTGGGTATTTATCACACCTTGATGTGGAATAGGATTTTGCATCACGGTGGGAGGGGGTTGTTTCACGTATTGTTGTGGTGCCTGCTAAGGAGCAGGTTGTGCAGGAGAATGAGGAAGACTACCAGAGTCTTTCAACCTTTTGAAATCAGCGATCTGGGGGAAATGGTGAGTGTAATGGTTGAACTCACTACAAAGGGCACAAGGGAAGATGGTCTTAACATTATTTCACCCTTGGTGTTTATTATTATTATTTCCCCCTTAGGGGTTTTGGTTCCCTTCATTCGGGTTTCCCCCAGTGGGTTGGTGTTGTAGGGGTTGATTCCCACCTTGACCTAGGTTGTTGTTATTCCTGTTCCATCCTTTCTTCTTGGAATTGTTTGATGGATGGGTTGGATTGGCTGTATTCAACTGTTCAAAACTTTGGTATTGTTGAACAGTAGAGGGTTGAACAAAATTCACCCCCGCATGAGGATGTGGGGGAGCCATGGG
>SNQJ01S0197370.1:10642-27973 GCA_010110895.2 Picea sitchensis | reverse complement strand
GGTCATCCTAATGGCTAGACTAGGGGAATGGGATGGATGAGCGGGGTTTTAAGATGTAAGAGTGATAATATGGTGTGAGCGGACGATGGTTCTGCAAACCCCCTTTGGTGGCTAACCAAAACCCACGAATACCAACTTGCTAAGCCACCCCATCAATTACCCCAAAAATGGTCAAGTGGANCCCAGGCCGGTAGTGATGGAGGCTGGTACTGCTGGCAGGACAAGTGTGGCTGAGAAGGAGAAAAGATGGGCCCTCAAGGGCCATGCTCAAGTCAATATGCTCTCGTACTCCATGTCTCGGACCATGTGGGCCTTGAGACATGATCTCCTGGTTATCCCTAGATATTGGGATAACAAGTCCTATCATGCACCCTGGCCATACTTTCATCATTGGTAGGTAACCTTGAACCCAACAGTCGACATTTCATCATTGGTCGTTGATTGGTTGGTTTCCCTTGTGTTCGACAACAATACATCTATTCACACATTGGGATTTGTGCAGTGTCTTGGATGCCATTAGCCTTAGTGTCTTGGATGCAGTTTTTCATCAATGGATGCTATTCAGAGGGTCTTTTTCGTGTACCGCTTTCTCTTGGCGCATGCGAAACACGCACAGGGTCATTGGTTCGTGAACTTGTTCTTTGTTCGATTTCCACCAAATCATGAAGCTCCTGCTTTGTACCTCGTGTTAACTGATGAGAGATGCCTTAATGCTCTCCTTTCAATGGGTCGCTTTCCATCGACATCAACCCATTTATTCTGGAAACGAGGCCTAGAGTCTTATGAGTACCTTGAGGCTTGCAGTCATTAGTGGCAAGCTCTCTCGCCATCGACAATTGGGAATACATCAATATCTTCTGATCGATGGATTCTTCAGGTGTTTGACACCGAATCCTTTATTCACACTTGTAAGAATGTACTCAGTGCCTTGATACCTACTTTCATTATCGGTAGGTTGTCTTGCGTTTGTTAACGGTATACATCAACGACCGGTAATCAAACGATGTCTCATTGTGTTCGACCTCAACTCCTTTAGTCACAAGATGTAGACTTGCACCTTTGGCGGATTGTGTAGAAGACTTGAAGACATCACTATGTGGCCACAACTTTCCTGAGTTGTTGCTTCCTTTTCATTGGACCAGTACCTATATGACTTTAGTGATCATGGGAGATCAGATTGTACTCCATAGTATATAGATATCCTCAGCTTGGTTTTTTGAGACTGGTTCTACTGGGCCTTATTCGTGACTATGACAACTATTGGCATGTAATCGCATTTGTATTTGCCTATTCATGGTCACAGACACTTATTTGGTATATTTTTCACATGGATCTGCAGTGTATTTTTGGCAGCCATGTATGCAAAGTTAGTATAGAATGCAATGAGCAATTGAGTTCGTCCAGCTAGTTCTCTACCACTCCACTTCTGGGTTATTTATAATGTATTTCAGCCATTGCATATTCTCCTCTGACCTCACACATTAGGGGGCATCTGTTAGAGCAAGATTTGCCTCACCCTATGCAATCCTGCAGAAAGGGCCTTGTTCCATTCCCCCATGCAGACTTACTTTCCTTGATTGATAAATACAGAGACAAAATAAATATGTTTCCACTTGTACGCACCTTGCAAGCTATACAACAAGCGTATACGCTGGCTTCTCCACTAGAGCTCGTGTACATCGGGATTTGTGTCAGAAAATCAAAATTAAATGTCGGGTTTCCATGTCACGACAGGAGATCTCTGATCCTTGGCCTTCCATATCCTGGAAACGTTCTGACTCCGCCCTTTTGTTGCATTTTGAAGGCTATAAATAAGCCAATTCTGAGCTATGGAAAAGGGGAGAGAATTGAACTTTGAGAGCAAAGTTACTCTAGAGAAATTGTTACTTCAATATTGAGTCTGCATCCCTTTGTCCTTTAAGTCTGAACACAGTGTTCAACCCCCAAGCTCTTCCCTTATTGATGGATAACCTCTTTGTCTCCCTTATATGAGCTTGCCTTTGGTGGAGGATTGAAGTGGTGGAGGCCTAGTTGGAAGGAACTCAGTTTCTTAGTTTCGAACCGTGCCCACACGGAAGTCTGTAATGTTTTCACTTATGCTGATCATTTATTAATAGAAATACTCCTTTCCCGTCCAATTGATATCTTGCAAATATATGTGTTATGATCCATGGGCATGTTTGTTTTGTATATTGATGGATTATGATATCTATTGTGCTAACCTTTTATATTATTATTATATGCTTGCTTTGCTTGTTTGTTGAGAACTTGTTGCAGGTATAAAGCTTTGGGTCAAAGTGCTCAACTGTGGACATCATCAAACATTTGGACGAGGTAGGCCTCTTTCTTATCTCTCTTGCACATTAGTTTATATAGCATATGTGAGTCGATTTCTACAGTCATACCTATCTCTTGTGGTTCACCCTGGCCATAGAGAGATTTTCCTCATAACACTTTATAATATTGAAACTAAAAAAAATACTATTGCAAATATATTTAAAGAGAATTTGTGGTGTAGTGAAGAAATTGAGAATACGGGAAGTAATGTACTATAAAGAGATTACTGACCCCAAGCTAGAAGATATCTTTGTGTTGTAGTGAGAACAAAATTAATATTGTCAAAATAAGAACAATCACTCATTAGCTTCATAGTGAAACTAGGAGCTGGACTAGATTTAAAACACAATGGGAAGAAATAATATGTATTTTTTACAATAATAAGAAGGTTGGGATGGAGTGCCCCCACACAAACTACCCAAGTTCAAACCCCGATGGGTGAAGATCCCTTGTGTCCATGACGAAAGGTGTTTGACCTCCTGTAGTTGGTTTTCCTCCCTTAACAAAGGGCTTAACACATGTACAACAAGCCAAATTGGTTTAAGTGAAGTTTAACATGATATTTTATCATATGATATATTAAAATTAATTAATTAATTTCATCTATATTTCTTTGAAGTTTGGATAAACCAAAATTGTTCTTCCAACCATAGTCATCATCATCATCATCATCTTCTTCACATAAATAAATAGAAAATATTAATTATTATATAAATAATCTCTCAAGGAGAGGATGAATGCGATGGGATAGGAAAAAGAATTGAAGGGCATATAGAGGGTACAGATGCAATTTGTACATGTAAGAATGCCTAGTAGGTAAAGATTGCAGTGAAAGTCATATGTGTATAGCATAATAGCACAACCATGCATGGGAAAGGGCTTCCAAGTCATACAAATGATTGGAATTCACAAAAGGGCATAACCATGTGAATGGGTAAAGGTAATATTTCGGCTTTACATGTTTACAAGAAGTGCTTGAGAATGTTATGCAAGGGAGTTTAGGTATTGAAGTTTTGTTTGGAGATTGAGGGAATTCAAGGGCTCCTTTGGTGGACAGTGATTATCGGAGATGAAGTTAGACTAAGTAGAATTATTGCCTGAAATCCATTACCTTTAATTGCTCTGATGGTGATGGCTCTATGCGAGTTGCAATCCTTTCATTAAATGCTAAGTTTTGTGGTTATGAGGGTTCTAATTTGCATAAGCCAATGGAGGAGTGGCCATCCCTTCCATCCATGGGGAATGTGGATACTATGGAGGAAGAATTTGTGGGGATTGAGCCCATCCATAAAGCATGTGCTCAACTCAATGCTAGTTTTTGAGACTTTGTGTATTGAGGGCAATGTTCCTTCCTTGGATGGGTTTAGTCTTATTTCTTCAACTAAAGAGTCTGTTTTAGTGATTATGGGTTAGGATTGGGTGATGGGGTATGATCTACCTATTACTATGAGAGACTCGTACAATTTTTAGTGGAGCCTCTTACTAAGGGGACATATATTCCTTTACAAAGTTCAATTAATAATGATTCCAAGCCCCCTCTAGATCTATAATATTTCAACTCTTTCATTGTTCATAAAAAGGAGTATTTTGAGGGGTAGATGCATTTGGAGACTCGAGGGGTTATTTTGTTCTTTTTATACTGAATGTAAAACAAAGAAGCCTTTAACTAGTGGTCCCTGTTGAAATAGGGGGGCAAGGGGATCTCCTTGAACTATTATCTGGGATTAACATCGAAGTATGTCTACCTATTGTTCAACTTGAATTCAACAGCTTGCTAGGTGTTATAGTTTGGAACCTAGAATATTGCCAAATCCCTTTCTTATGTTTAGTCTTGGAGGGAGGATTTTAATCTAGAGGATCATGGCTAGGACCATTATCTACTTTGGATGGAATTCCCATCCTTTCTTGTTGGCATGCACCCTTTTGTTGATCTATTTACCCACAGATTTGGCAAAGTTCTTATCCTTGATGGTCATTGAAATTCATTGAGTGCGAATGACAAGGGTGTGTGTGGAGGTGGATTTGAAGGGGAAGCTTTCCCCTTGTTGGGCGAAGACCCATTTTGGGGAAAAGGCCATTTTGGGAGAGAAAAGCATGAAGTGGAAGAAAAGACAGCTGGAAGGAAAAGAAACACGTGCGAGGCGCGCATGCAAGGGAGACCTAACTACATTAGGGTTAGGGTTTTTGCAAGATATTGTAATGGCTGATAAGCCAAGAATATGTATAAGTAGTACCTAGGAAGTCTAGGCAAGAGACCGATGAAAAGAGACAAAGGAAAGAGTGAGAAAGGCTAGAACTACGACATTTTGTAAGTTGGTGAGCTAGAGAAGAGTTGGGCAACTAGATCCCAAGGGTTAGATCACAGGTTGAGGAGCCTGGTGCGATCTAGTCAGCCTCACAGAGATCGAGAAGCGCATTGAGATTGTAAGACCCAAAGACTGTAAGCGCGCGTGGTGCGACCTATTGTTGAGACATAATAAAAGAACTTGAGAGCCAAACCTTTGTGGACGTAGCCCAGGAGGGGGTGAACCACGATAAAACTTGTGTTATGTGACTGAATTTTATGCATCTCCATTGTTGTTAATGATTAAATGCTAGACTAATGAATGAAGTAACTATTTAGATCTGTTATCCCACATGCATGAGTAAGAGTGACTGATTAATTTAGATGTTAGACTAAATAAATGACGATCACAAGGTACAACCAAAGATCCCCACTTATTCCTAGGCTGCAAGCATCCGAGTATTGCAGCCACCCATAGAACTATCTCGGGTGAGACTGCGCAATGCATCCTGTGTATTGCATTGCTTTCTGGTTTACCAGGAGGGCCGATAGTTTTGGAGGGATTTTGTTAGAAGCTTATTAAATCTGAAACTAGGTCAACTTATGACAGTAAGGTAAGATTAGAGTAGATAAAGTAGTTAAAACCAACACCCCTTCATATATATGTGCACTAATGATGGAGTTAGGCAACATAAGGTTTGGTAGGCTAGTCTCCAAAATGTCTTCTTTGCATGCCAGATTCAAGATCATTCTATTTGAGATTGTCGTCTTCACATACCCAAGTCAGGGAAGGCTACATGTGTAGGTGGTGATGCAACTCCTACTTCTCAGGGCATAGGGACACATGGCACCCCCATGTCTTTAGGTATGAGATTCGAGGAAGGTGTCTCCTTTGTGGTTGTTGGTGCAGGGCTAGGTGGCTCCTCCTCTAGTAGTACAAGTGCACAAGTAAGGAGCTCTACATCTAGTGATACAAGTACAATTTTAGCATTGGTCTCTAATAAGCTAGTGGTTTAGCCTAGATTAGTAGTTCTTCCTCAGTCGTGGGGTAGCCTCGATTGAACTAGAACACAAACCCTATGATCAAGGGTGGTTCGATTTTCCTTGGGTCTAGAAGCATGGAGATTGAGCCAGGATGGTAGGTTAAATCTCACAAGTGGAAGGAGGTCTCCTCACCCACACATGAAGACAAATCAACTAGTGATTTGAGTCCTAAGCTATAGGTGAATTCATACAAGGACTCCATTGTTCACTCCCATGATTATCGTACTCCAACATTGGAGGGGTTTGAGATGGATAATTGGGATAGTAGTTTAGGCCTTCATCTTCCTTTGGAATGAAGCTCTTACTACTATCCTGGAATGTTCGAGGGATGTCGATTCCTAATCATAAGCATATTGTCCATAGTGTTTTGCAATGTTTTCAATGAGATGTGATCTTCCCGTAAGAGGTTAAATTGGTTGGATTTTATCTTCCAAATTGGATGAATTATTGTTGTAATGATCATTATTTCACTTTAGATTGTTGTCGGGGGGAATGGAGGGGTGGTGATTACCCTTTTGTTCTATTTGTATAACTTTGTGGTAGCTCATGGCTCTGATCTTGAGGATCGATGTGTACGTGTCACACTATTGGTTTGGGATCCTTTCTTAGGATTTTATGTAGTGTATGCTCCTAATCTCAGTTCATAGTGTGGCAAAGTCTGGAAGTGGATGGTCTCTCCTCTTTCAGTAGTAGAGTGAATTGTTGGAGGGGATTTTAACATGGTAGAATGGGATGGTGATCATTGTAAAGGTAAAGATTCAATGATCATTAGATTGAAGAAGCGGGCATGGGGCCATTATAAGGTCAATCTTTTGACCGAAAATGTAAATAGAAGGGAATTGATTATGGCATCTAGTTCACATGGACCAATCATAGACAAGGTTAATACAAAGTTCAAGCTAGGTTGGATTGACTCTATGGTCTTAATGAGGATATCTCATTTTAAGGTAAGATTCACCCTATGCATGTGTTGGTGGATGTGACTAGCTCAAATCACCTTCCTATTTAGATTATCGTCTCTATGGGTCATTTAATTGACTCTCCTCCCTCTTATTTGTTTAAACTAAATGTGTCTCATTTGGAGTTATATGATTTCCAAGCTTTAGTTAGAGACTCTATAACCTCTCTACTAATCCAATGGGAGGTTCGGGGTGGATCCTTTGGTGGGAGACGGTACTTGGTCACATTGTTAATTTTATGAGAGGTTGGGGCTGGAAAATGGCTCATAAGTGGAGAAACAAGTTACAAGGGGCATAACTTAGACTTGAGGAGATTCAAATCTTTCTTGAAGAGGACCTTCATAATGTGACCCTTTAAGAAGACGTTGCAAAGTTGGATATGGATGCTCACAAAGATGAGGATTGTATTGCTAGGGGAGCACATATCTATTCTTGTTTATAGTGGATCTATAATGTAGATGAAGGCTCCAAAATATTCTTTGATTTCCTGAAGAGGAAGGTGGTTGCTAACAAGGTGCTTGGTATGCGTAGGACATATAGTTCTCTTGTAGAGGTTACTAAAGGGGCTAGAGGTTTGTTTGGTGTTAATTTTCAAAATATTCTCTCCTCGTGCTTTGATAAATTAGGTGGTGACTGCTAGAAACACTTGTTGTCAAGTTGTTCTTCAAAAGGTTTCTAGTGGTGACTGAGGTAGGTTAAATAGAGATTTCTCAAAGGGGGAGCTTTATGCTACTCTATATTCTATGTAGAATGAAAAATATCTGGGTATGGATGGCCTTCCTTGTGAGTTTTACAAGGTCATGTGGGGCACCATTAGTGATGATTTTTATTGTTTGGCATCTGAAGTTTTACAAGGCGAAATATGTTATTGGTGGCCACTCATTACTTTGTTTAGTGTCGCCTACAAAATTATGGTCGAGGCAATAGCCCCAAGGATCTGATTAGTTGTGTGGAAAGTATTTCACTGGAAGTAGATTGGTTTTTCTCAGGGGAGATTCATTCTTAACATTGTGGTTTTTGCATGGTAGGCTTTGGAGTGGGCTTAGGAGATTGACCAATAATGCCTTCTTTTGAAAATTGATTTGGACAAAGATTATGATTTTGTTGACTAGTCATTCATTTCAAATATGTTGACTTATTTGGGATTTGGAAGGTGTGTAGCTATGGTGAACACTCTCTTCACCAGTGCCTTAGCATTTATCTCAATCAATAATTCTTTGTTCCCATGGATTTCCCCTCATCAGTCCATTCAACAGTGGTGCCCATTGGCTCCTTATCTATGCATTGAAGGGCAGATGCTCTAGGTTACTTGTTATAGATGACCCATATTGAGGGACAAATTCAAGGCATCTTACTCTCGTATGGTTTAGAGATGATTAACAACCATTTTGTATATGACTCTCTCATCTTTGTATGTGTTGAGTAGAGTTTGGTTAATGGGGCCCTTGCATGTTTGGATACATTCTGCTCTACTTTAGGTGCCATGGTTAGTGACCATAAGACAGATTTTTAGTTGGTTGGGATGGATTCACCATTGGATTATATTTCTACAGCTTGGAAATCTATTTGAGCTGACATCATTGTGAGGTATTTGGGTATTACATTTGGAGTGGGGTTATCGCTAGTGTTTGTGCGGGATTGGTGCTTATAGAGGCTTCAAAGAAAGCTTCATGTTTGTAATCACAAGGACACCCCTTTTGTTGGGAATTTCACCGTGGTTGGGCACATTCTTTGGGCTTCACATGTATATTATGTCTCTTGTTGGTTGATTGGTAGGGCCCAATTTTGGTGGCTTGAGTATATTTTGTGGTCATACTCGTAGAGTATGGTGGAGAGAGGGGCCTTCCTTTGGTTCCATGGGATGTGTGTACAATGCCCAAGGATGAGGCATGTCTTGGTTTGATTGATGTTGTTGCTTAAGGTAGTGTTCTTGTGCTTAAGTGGGTGTGAGGTGTATACAAGGTTCCACCCCCTTAATAGGTTTTGTTTGGAAATTGGATGATGTGTGTTCAACATACAAGTAAAGTGCATGTATTTTCCTAGTTTCGACCCTTTGGAATAATTTTAATTTAATAATGTTTAAATGTTTTTGCATGGATATTTTATTACTATGCCTTATTTACACAAGAGGTAAACATGCCATGGCGATTTTGAATACTTGTAAACATTGTTATATCGTAGTTACTAGAAGAACCAAGATAGCTTGATCATAAGCAGCGAAAGGGGCTATGGTACCACAGGAGGGGAAAGGTAAGGGGATCTAAGAGAATTTTTATAAGCCTAGTTATCTATGTCTCTTTTCGTACCCAACTTACCATTATTTTAACATTCACTCTTTTATGATGTTGAGCCTACGCTATAGTCTAAATTGGAGATACAAGAAGTGGATGTAACCAACTTATAGATATAGGCAATCATCTCCTACATTTTAGAAACTTTCTCCCCTTGTAGCTAGGAAGAGTTAGATTAGGACTCTTATGCCACCTTTCTATTGATTAAGGTTAGTTGTCATTGATACCAACCCTTGGAAAGCCAGTAGCACAAAGGTTTGGGAATATGGATTGTATTGTTTGATGTAAATATGACTCATTATTATTGTTTGTCATGGTTGATAGAAGTAAATATGGATGAACTCCAAAGTGGATACACTTATGGTGAAAGCCCTCATGGAAGTACTTTGTGGAGTAAAGAACCCATGATTAATTATTGGAATAATGAGATGAAGGAAGAGAAATTATAGCGTTTGTCAGGGAAAATATATCCTAGATGGATAGTGCTTTTCATGTCATTTCGATTGGTATGTGGAGCGTCCACATATTCCTCATGGTTAGAGAGTTATGGCCATGAGAAGTTAAGGAGACCCAGGTTTGGGTAATGGACCCAAGTTTGTTTGATGGAGTACTTGATATGAGTTATGATATATTTTCAGATAATACTATTCTATATGGATAGTACATGTCGTTACCATTTCTGGTGGTATGTAGAGCGTCCACATAACTCCTCATGGTTTGAGAGTTATGGCCTTCACAGTTAGAGAGGACCTCGCATGTCATCCCAGAAGCCCCAAAAGGTCAAAAGTAGTCAAAGTGGTTTAAAGAGATTTTAAAAGGTAAATAATAAAGTGAAGTGATGAGTGTATTATAATTCAAAGTGAATACAAATAAATTATTTCAATAATAAATTTAATGGATAAATTCCGAAGTGGACCCAACCCTAAAATAAGGAAAGTGGGCCAAAGTGATCTAGAAGATGTTTTAAGGAACCTACTTGGAGTATAAATAAGAGGCAAAGGCTCTCTCATTTGAAACACACTTGGTATATTGAATATATATATGTGTTGGAGGAGTGACAAGGATATCTAGAAGCTGGAATTGGGTGGTGGAAAGAGAAAGGCTGATGCAAGGGAAGGATAAATTCTTGTGATGGTGCTTTCTAAAGTATGTTATTCTAGAGTCATCTCACCATTTAGCTATAACTTTTTTCTATAATGATTCAGACCCGTGAAATTGTTATGCAAGTGAAAGAAACATATCCAAGTATCTATGGTAAAAAATTTAGCTTGTGAATTAAGTTGTATTTTGGGGAGTTAAACTCCGTGGAAAATAGGAGGTTTGTGGCAGTCCTGAAACTAGTCAAAATGGGGTGTTTCGGGTAAAAACGTCCTGCTTATTCATAGCAGATCAAATTCAGTGAGACCAAATGTGTTGGTTAAGTGCGGTTGTAGTATCTTTTTAATATTTTGAGATCAATTCATAAAATATTTTGTCCGGGGAGCACGCTCTACAAGTCAGCTCTCTAGAATAAGCGGATTTCAACAAGGTATGCCATTTTTGCTATAACTCCTTTTACGAGAGTTCAAGTAGTGACACTTGGAGAGGAATTGCATAGAACACACTGAAGAACATTGTGTATCGATTTGAGATCTTCATACATTATGAGTTCAAAGTTATGATTACTTCAAGTTAGGGTTGTTGACTAATCCAAAACTAGGCATGTGAGACTAAGAAAAGTTTGATGAAAATGCTAGTCTCTTGTTTTAAAGTTAAGGAAGGTTTGCAGGAATGTGATCATATACACTAGGTCTATTCTGAGCTACAAATGGGATTTGGATGATGAAATTGATGAGGCTTTTGGTTGGGAATTACATGTTGAGTACATGGTTGAGACAAGTAGTTGATGAGTTAGCTTTATACATGAGGTGTATAGTTGATGATGTTGAAATTTTATATTGATGAGTCATAGTTGATGAATTGACACATGATTGGTATACTTGGTACATGGTTGGATGCACTTGTTTATAGTGCGAGGTTGATTACAGTTGGTGCATGGTTGTTGATGCACTTGTTTATAGTACATATTGATTCTGAGGTTGGTGCATGGTTGATGCACTTGTTTATGAAATGCAAGGTTGATTATAGAGTTGAGTATAGGTTGATGCATGGTTCAGATTTATTAGTACGAGTTTACAATGATATATCTCACGGTGATAGTATTGTGGTTTCATAAACCACTTTCTGCCAGTGGCGAGGGCCAGGGCAAAAGCAGTGGTTGTAGCACATGGAGTGTAACGAGAGAACATTGGGGGTTGCTTAGCTGCTTTGGTGCCAACAAGAAAGGTGGGGAGTTAAGGAAAACTTCCCTTAGGTTGTAGCACGAGAAACTAGAGGGTTAGAGCCTCATTCGATTCTGTTGAAAACAAAAGGAAGTTGAATTGCTTCCAATGAATGCCATTCTTCAAGACATATAAGAAAAAACATTTGGGACTTTCTCGATTTAGTTTCCACATTAAAGCTCAGTACTCTTGTATATTATTGTGATTGTTTTATTTCTTCATACATTATTGGATAATAATTCTACAGGTGGTGTACTGTGTATGTGTGTGATTGTTTATTTCTTACTGCTCATTATTGGATAATAATTCTACATTGATATAACATTTGAAGAAAAAGGATTATAATTACGCTATTATTGATTCACCCCCCCTCTCAGTAATCCAACACTTTCACTCATGCCAAAAGGAGGAAATTCGAATTAGGAAAAGGGGGTTGTGTTTTGGAGAGCATGGAGAAGAGGAAAATAGAGTTGAAGCTTGGAAAATAGTACTATCATACTACATGATTGAATAGCCCATGAATGAGAACCATTAGAATCTTGTGAGGAGGAGGAAAAAAGGTAGGAAGCCAATAGAGAAGAAGAAAAAAGAAATAACGTGCAACAATAGAGGCCAAAATTATTAGAGATATATATTTTCAATCCTTGAAGAAAGTTGATCATAGAATGCCTATGAAAGAAAAAAGTCCACTAAAATTAAATTTGTAATGGACAACAATTTGTACTTTTCTATGCCACACTAAAGAGCGCTAAAGGGGAGAAATTTCGAGGGATTGTTGAGTAGAGAAGGAAGAATCCTCCCTATGTTGTAGGGTCAGGTATTGTGAGTGACAATGTTGGTTTCAATAAAAAACTCGGTGGTGGGTCGCTTGGTTGACCTTTCATGCTTTTTTGGGATTGGAAGAACAACTCGAGAGAATCTTGAATTTGCCTTCTTCAGCTTGGTGGTCTCATAGCCTAACTAGGGGGTGGTATCCATAGAGGACTACCTGTGGTTGGGTGAAAAATTACTCTGTCCTAGTTAGTTTCTTGACGTTTATCCTTTGGAAAGGATAAGTATCTTCTTCATTGCTTTGGAATTTCGTATTAGGTGTTTTGAATTATAAAGTTGTTGTTTGAATAATTAAATTTGAGATTTTGTAGATTTGAAAATTGTTGTTTACATATTGACTGTAAAAAGATTAGAATTGCTCTGTGTATGAATATTTATGTTTGGCTTTGTATATTTTTGGATACAATTTGGTAAAAGCAAAAGATTTGGATTCTACTGTTTACAACCTCATTCTATTGTTTTGGGTTCAATATACATGTAGTATGACTTTGAATTGTTGAATTATGTGAACTCTTTGTCTTCTTTCCCATACTTTTAAACGATYGATACCTTGTCAAACCTGGTAGCAGGAAGACTCAAGAATGAGTTTCAGTTTAAAATCMATCTTAGAAGTTTGGTTCCTTTTTGAAACCATTTTGGGGAACAACTAAAATTTYTGTCAAATATATCAAGTCATGGTGTTGAGCCTCAACTCATCAATGGATGAGTTTGGAGCACGAAGGGTTGTAATTCACCTCAATAATGCTCAATGTGAAAGAAGCTTGACCTAATTTTGAAAATTTTCCAAGTCTTGAGCTATAATCCTCTACTTGTTCCTATTTGTACCACTTATAACCTCATTTTTTAGGGTTCTTGTTGATACCTTTATATAATTTTGGCAATTGTGGAAGATGTTGGAGAGTTTTAAACACTTACATGGATTATTTAAGGCATTAGAGATACTTGAGTTACCAAAACTGAGATGGAATTATGTTAAAGTGAAGTTTGTTGGTAAGCACCAATATGTTCGCCCTTGTTCCATCGATGTATGGTAGATTCACTTGTTGCATGCTAGAATAAATATTATATTGATCCTCGAATCCCCTGTAATATTAGTTTGAAGGTAGTTTGGCTTAAATTTTGTTCTTCCACTTATGAGATACACTTCTTTTCAACCTACGAGTATTTTGGGCACTCTGCTCATTTGATCCATTCCTCTGAATTGATAGCTATACATTTTTTTAAACTTGTGGAGTATCTATAGTTGCTAATGGAGCTTTCACTTACGGAAATAATTAAGTGTTAGAGTTGGAATCCTGAGATATGGTTGCACAATGCATTCTATTGTTGTTATAAAAAGGTTATCATTAGGCTATATTATGATTTATTCAAAGTGTAGATACATGCACATGGTGCTTCATTAGGTGAACAATAAACTCAAATGTTTTGGTTCAGGGAATGAAGTTTTAGTTTCTTGTTGATGTTTCCATGACATTGTGTTTGGGCTAAGTAAGTTTTATATTAACGTTTCTAGGTGCTTTAGATATTTGAATTCAAGTGGTTGAAACATGTTGTTGATTGATTGGAGAATCTCTCCCTTCTCGGTAGAGGTTTCCCAACTAAGCCATACACTATGCTATGTACTTGTCTTTAATTTTTAAAATCCCATTCACATATTAGGCTACTCTTGGGGTGTATGAGATTGTAATCATGAACAATATGACGAGGAAACAAAAAACAATCTAATAGGCCTATTTACAATTTTTTTCCCTTTAAAAAGATCTCAAGCCAAGAGTAGTGCCATTGTGAACCCTATAGGTATCGCTGAGATCCTCTATATACTCTTCTACTTTTTGCTCTACTATTTGTAAACTTTGTGCCATTTTTAACTTTCCTATAATTTTTTTTTGAAGATGATGATGATTAATGTCAAGTGAAACCAATTGATCTATCACACCTAAAGTGAAACCAATTTATCTATCACACCTATATCACACCTACACCTAAGCAAGTAAGAGAAAACTATAAATTATATATATATATATATAAATAATTTTAATCATATAAATATATAACACAATAATGAGATAGCTATATGTTGAGAGCATATAGGCTTTTATAATTACAATTCAGTCGGCCGCCGTGGGGTGTCACATTTTTGGGATTTGAAAGCTCGCTGGTAAAACCCCGACATCGTATAACTTGCAAGTTATAGCAAATAGTGCAAGTTATAGCAAATAGGCATTGTAACTAGAATTCATTGGGAGGCGGCAGGGATTCTCTGTTCTTGGAATTTGAAAGCCCGGTGGTGAAACAATATAATAGCCTTTCTTTTGGTTGTCTGGTTGGTTTTGTTATAGCGTGCTTGGTTGGCAATGGAGGGAGAATATGTGAAGATGGAGAAGGTGCACAAATTCGAAGAATTCGTGGACCGTCGCCTAAAGCCAGACCTCGTCAATGCCATGGCAGAGAGGTGGGTTTTCCTCCCTCTTCAACCCCATATTGTTTTTAACAGATTTTGCTTTCTCTTCAGCATAATAAGCAGTCATTAGTTAGTTACTCAGCGCCCTTGCGCCTTGGACATTAAAAAAAAACTTTTCCTTTCAAGTTCAAATAAATTGCCCCGCGTAGACGAAGAGAGCGAGCATCTTTGCCTTGGCCCCAATGTCTTTTCAAAATATTCCCATCTCTGCTAAATCAGATTTGAACGTAGCATTTTCCTCAGATGAAGTGGCGTATTTTGTCCATTGAATGTGGCTCGGCAGCCCCTTTTCCATAATCCTTAAATTTTCTCATATATCTCAAAAACTCTGCACAGAATCACAACATAAATCTTTCCTCTTGGCTCTCATGGTTCTGTACGAGTCTTGGTTATATATACATCACTTTCCAGTGCGTTGAATTATTCCAAGTTAATGGTTACACAGAGAATGATTTGATTTTAATTCCAAATTATAATGATACTCTTGGCCACTCTCACCTTTTCTGTTCTTTTTATCTTTATGACCTGAGGTGGCTCAAAGGGTTGTGGACTGTTTCTGCAGAGTTGTTAAGTTTGCCACTGTAGCCTCATAGACTTATCTAACTCACGACAAAGATTATCTGCATGCATGTCCAGAGGATCAGCCAAATTTTGTTCTTGAGCATTAAGTTGGTCACAGCCTGCGAGTAGTTGCTTTTTAGTGTTGATGATCTTGATTCTTTACAACTTTCTGCATCACTTCTTTGTGTAAGTTTGCCACCTTTTGCTTTAGTATGAGGTTTTATTTCTATTGCTTTACAATGACGGTCTCAATGCTAGTTCATATTGTCTATTCTATTTTCCATATTGGTGATCGGGCTCAAGGTCTTTTTGAGCATTGATACTAGATTGATCTATCATACTAGAACCCTGGTTCAGGTTCTAACATCCGACTATGCCTATCCTAGTGTATTACAGGTTAGATCGATGACAAGTAGTCTTATCATCTTTAGCCTGGTTACTAAGGCGGTTTTCCATTCAGTGTGAATATGTGTATGTAGTGGAAAGCAACACTCACATCACAGGTGTTGATTTTTCATAAGAGATGATATTGTATGTAAATGAATATATTATTACAATGATGAGTGTTCCATATATATAGAACATATAGTGATCATTCATGAAAGGATGCGTCCCTTGGATAATAAATAACTACATATTTATTATATACTAAATACTGCAATTAACCTTTTATTTGATGAAATAATATGTTACAGAGTTGGTTTCCACCAGCTTGTCAAAAGCTTTATTCAAATTACAAGGCCTAAATTACAATTTAAATCTCTCACGCCTAGAACTTCTCAGTATGATAATTGTCTCTAATCTGAATTGGATGAATTTAGAATTTCCATGACGACATAGTGATCTCCCTTGGATGATCAATTCTCTGATCTCTCCTTTTTGTGTTGAAGTTAAAACTGAGCCATTGGATTGAACAAGAGAGTCACAGACGAACACATGAATAAATCCAAAACATAGTGATATTGTGGTTATCCTTGATTGATCCGTAATCCCAGGCCTATGGCCTTAGAGATTCATCAACACAGATCTTAAAGCAAAATAAAATAAACAGTAACCAGAAGAAAAACTTTTAATAACTTGCCGTGTTAAAAATGGATCGAGTTTTCTGTATTCTTTTATGAATAGAATCAAATCAAAGCAATCACATGAACAGATGACACAAGAAGTTGTAATGAACAATGT
The DNA here is from genome assembly GCA_010110895.2 of Picea sitchensis. NCBI lineage: Eukaryota > Viridiplantae > Streptophyta > Pinopsida > Pinales > Pinaceae > Picea > Picea sitchensis. The sequence goes on along the minus strand of SNQJ01S0197370.1, from coordinate 11,702 downwards.
TTATTTACTGTAAAAATATCCAACACAAGGACAAATAACTGAAATCCATAAATGATAAAATATATAAAATATAATGAATAAGATCTGAATTAATGATTTACAATGACCTATGTGATGGTATATATACAAATTACACGTTGGTTGAATGGTCATGTCTCTTAGTTAGGACATGTGTCACTTCATTAATTATTGTTTATTACTGTATTATTATTATTGATACTCTATACATTTATGTTCATTACATTGCCTTCCCCTTTAGAAACGCTTTGTCCTCAAAGCATATTTATGGAAACGACTTTATCTCTTGTTTTGGCCTGTAATACCTTCTCATGATCCTCTATTCTTGTAGCTGTGGTAGTTGATGATACAAGATAATATGATCTTCTAAGCATTGAGTAGAATTGGCGATTTGTGAAAGGGTCTGCCCATCCTAATTCGGTATTTTGTGGGATCATGCATTTATAGGGTTCTTGGAAAGAACTTGTTATATTACGATTTCCACGATGAATTCTACTTTGATACCAAACTGTACTAGTATTAATATTTTTTGAAATATAGGTCAATTGCTTTAGTTCATAATAATGTTGATACACAGATCAGTTAAAGTATCGATTCTTGTGGTTTGGATGTAGATAAGGTGTCCTTGTAGCATGCTTTTTTCTTATCATACTTGTAGTGTTTTCTTGATTCATTTTTGGTATGATGTCTTCTTCATGCATTTGTGTTGCTTTGTTGATCCTTAAAAGTTTATTGGTAGAGATACTTGGAATTTCCCTTGTTTGTACTTCAACGTCGGAAGATATCCCTACTTCAACTGGATTTGCATCTTTAAGATTTGTGATGTTGATGGGATCTATGTTGATTCCTTTCTCCATTGTTTGGATTTTTGCATCTAACGACTTCTCTTTCAATGGGGTCAGTCATTGTTTCTTTATCAATTAGTTATTTCTTGCTGGTAATTTGCTCTAACTTTCCTTGTAGCGACTTCTTATCATTCTTTAGCCTTCTTAATTTGTGTAAACAAGTTTTGATTATGATCCCTTAGGTGTGAAATTTCTTC
>SNQJ01S0197370.1:0-10632 GCA_010110895.2 Picea sitchensis | reverse complement strand
CTGCTCCAGTCTGCATTAGAGTTCCATATCCTTGTTCTCCCACGAATGAGGATGAACATTATTACAAAAATCATAAGTTTATATAAGTTTCTCCACAGGGTAAAACATCCCTGTGGATAATTATCAAACAGTTTTACATAATTAGGGAAAAATCCCAAAATCTACTAAACTAAACAATCTAAAATGCAAGTGAAATCCTTGAGATATCCTCCAACTGCTCATAAACTCAACTGCAATTCGAATTTACCTGCAATAGGACACAAATATCAAATTAAAAAGATATTTCAGTAACAAAATACAACAAAAATGATCCTACAGACTTAGCTACAGAATCATCTGATTCTGTAGCTAGTCTAAAATAGCATATAGAATCAGATAGAAATCAAATGAAATCCTTTTAAAATAATCCAATTTAATTTGTTTTCAATAAACCTCAAAATCAAATTACTAATGGCTCAAGCAAATGCATCATTCAAATTAAAACAAATAAAAAAGAATGCAATCGAAACAAAATAGGAATACTCTGTTTTTAGTTGCCATTAAATCAGGTCAAATAATAATCACATTGTTTCATATCCAGTTGTAATTACAAGTAAATCACATTGTATCCAAAATCGATTAGTTATAATCGAACTCAATCATAATCGATTGGTTACTGTTGTGCATAAAATTCATATTGTTTTAATCAAATATCAAACTGTTACGATTATGGTCAAAACAAAACATGCATAACAGTATCAACAAATTCTGCCAATGTCTTTGGTCGCTGAGTGTCATACAGTTAACCGATAGGACCAAATAGCAATCACAACCGTCACTGACTTGTTACAGTCATAGCAATAGATCGATTTCATTCAATCATGTGTAAAAAATAGGTAATCGTTTTAGTTATAAAATGAAATCATACTTAATAAATATAGACCCAACGAATCTCGTTATCGATCATCACTCAGTCAACATACAAGAGCGCGATTGAATCAACAGAATTCATAACACGAACGTGGCTGAGTTTAATTATAGAAACGAATCTTGAGACTGGATACAGTTAATTTCATTTCTCAAATCAAAATCAAACCACATATTTGTTGCAATCTGTTAACATGATCAAACAAAGCAATCCGAATCGATTTGGTTGGGTTTAACAGCTACGATTCAATAGTATTCGAATTGGTTAAAAATACATGATATACAATCACAACAATTAACCATAATTGCTAATCATATCGCAAAGAATATAACCAATTCGGAATGGGATATTGACTGTGTTAAAATTGGAATACCAAAACACCCTGTGTTTAGAAAACATCAACAACTGGGATCATCAACAGAGCATTCGATTGAAGCCAGTTTAAAACAAATCAAATCTATCTCGAGATCACTCGAATCAAAGCCAAATCCAATGAAAATTGATGTATCAAAACTAAATTATATACAACAGTGCATGCTTGTGTTGACAAAGCAAATCCACGGTGTAAACAGGGTTTGTGAATTTATCATATAAATAGGTGAAAGTCATACCAGTGAGGTTGATCTAGCTACGCCAATCTTGAATTGACGAATGTTGTTGCCGACTCCACGTTCTTGAACAAAATCGAACCTGTTGTTCGCTGCTCCTTGTCAGTGGATGACATCTTACCTTTTTGATTAGAGAGCTTTGCAACTTGCTCTTCCAGATCGTGAATTCTGGATTGTAGCATTGGAACATCAATGTAATACCTTTCCAGCCATGCACCACACTGTTCACACGGTGGAGCAGCTAGTTGAGATAGGACAGGAGGGGGTTTCGACGAGTCACCAAGGGTTTCACTGGGCATTTTAATGCCGGGATAATTTGGATCATCTCTTAAACACAGTGGTAGGTTTTTGACAAAATCATAAGCGGGTTTGTCACACAGACCTTCGGAATAAGGATACTCACTTGGTAGGAAACGTTCAATTTCCGAGTCAGAATCTTCACTGAGCACAATAGGGTCAGGGTTGATAGGTGCCTTAGGTTTGTTTCTTGCCATGCGAGAGATTAACCGAGCATTCTTCTTGCCTTTAGAATTGGCAATGGGTTTAGTCTTGGGATTTTTAGCCACGGGTTTAACATTCTCCACATCCTCGGTGACAGAATTGGGTAGGTTAACAGGTGAGTCGGGTAGGGGTTTGGGTAGCAGAGCACTGTAAGGGACAGGGGGTATCGACTTGGTTTCGCTCACCACAGGTTTGTCAACCTGTGGTGGGCTTGACTCATCAAAATTATTACGTTTAAGAAAATCTTCCCAACAGTCCCGACGTAACCCCAAATGACAAACCACAAGCATTTTAATCAACCCAAAATGAAATAGGTTGTTCTCAGCTTGGTTTCGTTTATACCTTTTGGACATTTTAAACAAACTCCTATGCAAGTAGTGAAGCATGTTTAGTTCAAAACCCATGAAAACCATAAGTAGCCGAAGGTGATACAGGAACATGAAACCATACCTGCCCTCGCAGGTAATGAATTGCTTGATTACCATGAGCAAGTCGTGCCAGCGCTGCTTAAGCATGTTTGCAGGTAAACCCTTGTCACAAGAGCTCACTCTTCGTGACTGAAAGAGTAATGTCCACGGGACATCCTCAACTTTACAATTTTTCGCCCATCTCTGTCCGACAGCAGGCAGACCGGTGGCTAGACTGAGGAATTCCTCATCGATTTCCAACTGCACATCCCCAAGTTTGGCTCGACAGCCATCAAAAGTTAACGCAAATTGCCGAGCCACACCAGGGTTATGACCATCAAACTTTCTAATGAATGGGAGCCAGCCGAATTCCTCCAGGTCGCTATATGCACCATCAAACATTAACAATGCCTGGCAGCCATTAGGTTCAGCCCTCACGACTGGAGCCATGGCTCGGGCGCATGGGAGGGTTCGGATCAAACACACAGGAGCATAATCGATATGGCTAACAACTGCAAGCGCTCAAAGAGGAGGCAATTCAATAGGCGCGTGCGAAGGTGGTGGGTTAGTTCATCGCCATGCAAAACATTAATGGCACAGTACCATCCTTGTTCCATCAATCATAACCAATATTAACCTTATTCGGCCAACCCAAGGTTTGTACGGTGGACAAATATATCAATGTGCCATTGTATAGTTTTAAACCACGATCGTCCAACGTAAAATCACAACCATAGTTTAAATATGCGCCATAGTATAATTCAAACCAAAGTAATATCACAATGTTTCATCAACGCGCCAAGTGTATCATCAAAAATTGCCATTCAATATGAAACCAAACTCATATGTTACCATGCGTTTGTTGCACAATATATAATCAAAGTGTTATAACATTGGGACCAATGACTTTATGAAATCGATAAGCTTAGAGGTTAAGATAGTAAGGATCACATTACATAAAACAAGATCAACCATGACCCTTATGAAATCAAATATAACTCATAAATTCTCATGCTCAATACCTTATCAATCAAATAAAAGCCAAGTTGCGCAATCAAAGCAAGAATGTCGCAGCTTGAAAAACGTCCTCAGCCACATAAATAAACCAAAGGTAAGTGCCTTTCAGAATATCAATGAACAGACCACGACAATTAAAATAACGATGGAGGGGTTTTCATGCTTTCAATCGTGAAAACTAATTTGAAACGAATTGCAAACATCGCAATAAATGAAAATATCGTCTCTTTGCAAAATGCGACAGAAATTTGAAGTTTTAAAGAGACATAGGTGTAGGCAGCTTTTTAGAGCAATTAAAAAAAATATTATTGGCTGCCAACACATGTTTACCTCTTGTGTAAATAAGGCATAGTAATAAAATATCCCTGCAAAAACATTTAAACATAATTAAATTCAAATTATTCCAAAGGGTCGAAACTAGGAAAATACATGCACTCTACTTGTATGTTGAACACACATCATCCAATTTCCAAACAAAACCTATTAAGGGGGTGGAACCTTGTATACACCTCACACCCACTTAAGCACAAGAACACTACCTTAAGCAACAACATCAATCAAACCAAGACATGCCTCATCCTTGGGCATTGTACACACATCCCATGGAACCAAAGGAAGGCCCCTCTCTCCACCATACTCTACGAGTATGACCACAAAATATACTCAAGCCACCAAAATTGGGCCCTACCAATCAACCAACAAGAGACATAATATACATGTGAAGCCCAAAGAATGTGCCCAACCACGGTGAAATTCCCAACAAAAGGGGTGTCCTTGTGATTACAAACATGAAGCTTTCTTTGAAGCCTCTATAAGCACCAATCCCGCACAAACACTAGCGATAACCCCACTCCAAATGTAATACCCAAATACCTCACAATGATGTCAGCTCAAATAGATTTCCAAGCTGTAGAAATATAATCCAATGGTGAATCCATCCCAACCAACTAAAAATCTGTCTTATGGTCACTAACCATGGCACCTAAAGTAGAGCAGAATGTATCCAAACATGCAAGGGCCCCATTAACCAAACTCTACTCAACACATACAAAGATGAGAGAGTCATATACAAAATGGTTGTTAATCATCTCTAAACCATACGAGAGTAAGATGCCTTGAATTTGTCCCTCAATATGGGTCATCTATAACAAGTAACCTAGAGCATCTGCCCTTCAATGCATAGATAAGGAGCCAATGGGCACCACTGTTGAATGGACTGATGAGGGGAAATCCATGGGAACAAAGAATTATTGATTGAGATAAATGCTAAGGCACTGGTGAAGAGAGTGTTCACCATAGCTACACACCTTCCAAATCCCAAATAAGTCAACATATTTGAAATGAATGACTAGTCAACAAAATCATAATCTTTGTCCAAATCAATTTTCAAAAGAAGGCATTATTGGTCAATCTCCTAAGCCCACTCCAAAGCCTACCATGCAAAAACCACAATGTTAAGAATGAATCTCCCCTGAGAAAAACCAATCTACTTCCAGTGAAATACTTTCCACACAACTAATCAGATCCTTGGGGCTATTGCCTCGACCATAATTTTGTAGGCGACACTAAACAAAGTAATGAGTGGCCACCAATAACATATTTCGCCTTGTAAAACTTCAGATGCCAAACAATAAAAATCATCACTAATGGTGCCCCACATGACCTTGTAAAACTCACAAGGAAGGCCATCCATACCCAGATATTTTTCATTCTACATAGAATATAGAGTAGCATAAAGCTCCCCCTTTGAGAAATCTCTATTTAACCTACCTCAGTCACCACTAGAAACCTTTTGAAGAACAACTTGACAACAAGTGTTTCTAGCAGTCACCACCTAATTTATCAAAGCACGAGGAGAGAATATTTTGAAAATTAACACCAAACAAACCTCTAGCCCCTTTAGTAACCTCTACAAGAGAACTATATGTCCTACGCATACCAAGCACCTTGTTAGCAACCACCTTCCTCTTCAGGAAATCAAAGAATATTTTGGAGCCTTCATCTACATTATAGATCCACTATAAACAAGAATAGATATGTGCTCCCCTAGCAATACAATCCTCATCTTTGTGAGCATCCATATCCAACTTTGCAACGTCTTCTTAAAGGGTCACATTATGAAGGTCCTCTTCAAGAAAGATTTGAATCTCCTCAAGTCTAAGTTATGCCCCTTGTAACTTGTTTCTCCACTTATGAGCCATTTTCCAGCCCCAACCTCTCATAAAATTAACAATGTGACCAAGTACCGTCTCCCACCAAAGGATCCACCCCGAACCTCCCATTGGATTAGTAGAGAGGTTATAGAGTCTCTAACTAAAGCTTGGAAATCATATAACTCCAAATGAGACACATTTAGTTTAAACAAATAAGAGGGAGGAGAGTCAATTAAATGACCCATAGAGACGATAATCTAAATAGGAAGGTGATTTGAGCTAGTCACATCCACCAACACATGCATAGGGTGAATCTTACCTTAAAATGAGATATCCTCATTAAGACCATAGAGTCAATCCAACCTAGCTTGAACTTTGTATTAACCTTGTCTATGATTGGTCCATGTGAACTAGATGCCATAATCAATTCCCTTCTATTTACATTTTCGGTCAAAAGATTGACCTTATAATGGCCCCATGCCCGCTTCTTCAATCTAATGATCATTGAATCTTTACCTTTACAATGATCACCATCCCATTCTACCATGTTAAAATCCCCTCCAACAATTCACTCTACTACTGAAAGAGGAGAGACCATCCACTTCCAGACTTTGCCACACTATGAACTGAGATTAGGAGCATACACTACATAAAATCCTAAGAAAGGATCCCAAACCAATAGTGTGACACGTACACATCGATCCTCAAGATCAGAGCCATGAGCTACCACAAAGTTATACAAATAGAACAAAAGGGTAATCACCACCCCTCCATTCCCCCCGACAACAATCTAAAGTGAAATAATGATCATTACAACAATAATTCATCCAATTTGGAAGATAAAATCCAACCAATTTAACCTCTTACGGGAAGATCACATCTCATTGAAAACATTGCAAAACACTATGGACAATATGCTTATGATTAGGAATCGACATCCCTCGAACATTCCAGGATAGTAGTAAGAGCTTCATTCCAAAGGAAGATGAAGGCCTAAACTACTATCCCAATTATCCATCTCAAACCCCTCCAATGTTGGAGTACGATAATCATGGGAGTGAACAATGGAGTCCTTGTATGAATTCACCTATAGCTTAGGACTCAAATCACTAGTTGATTTGTCTTCATGTGTGGGTGAGGAGACCTCCTTCCACTTGTGAGATTTAACCTACCATCCTGGCTCAATCTCCATGCTTCTAGACCCAAGGAAAATCGAACCACCCTTGATCATAGGGTTTGTGTTCTAGTTCAATCGAGGCTACCCCACGACTGAGGAAGAACTACTAATCTAGGCTAAACCACTAGCTTATTAGAGACCAATGCTAAAATTGTACTTGTATCACTAGATGTAGAGCTCCTTACTTGTGCACTTGTACTACTAGAGGAGGAGCCACCTAGCCCTGCACCAACAACCACAAAGGAGACACCTTCCTCGAATCTCATACCTAAAGACATGGGGGTGCCATGTGTCCCTATGCCCTGAGAAGTAGGAGTTGCATCACCACCTACACATGTAGCCTTCCCTGACTTGGGTATGTGAAGACGACAATCTCAAATAGAATGATCTTGAATCTGGCATGCAAAGAAGACATTTTGGAGACTAGCCTACCAAACCTTATGTTGCCTAACTCCATCATTAGTGCACATATATATGAAGGGGTGTTGGTTTTAACTACTTTATCTACTCTAATCTTACCTTACTGTCATAAGTTGACCTAGTTTCAGATTTAATAAGCTTCTAACAAAATCCCTCCAAAACTATCGGCCCTCCTGGTAAACCAGAAAGCAATGCAATACACAGGATGCATTGCGCAGTCTCACCCGAGATAGTTCTATGGGTGGCTGCAATACTCGGATGCTTGCAGCCTAGGAATAAGTGGGGATCTTTGGTTGTACCTTGTGATCGTCATTTATTTAGTCTAACATCTAAATTAATCAGTCACTCTTACTCATGCATGTGGGATAACAGATCTAAATAGTTACTTCATTCATTAGTCTAGCATTTAATCATTAACAACAATGGAGATGCATAAAATTCAGTCACATAACACAAGTTTTATCGTGGTTCACCCCCTCCTGGGCTACGTCCACAAAGGTTTGGCTCTCAAGTTCTTTTATTATGTCTCAACAATAGGTCGCACCACGCGCGCTTACAGTCTTTGGGTCTTACAATCTCAATGCGCTTCTCGATCTCTGTGAGGCTGACTAGATCGCACCAGGCTCCTCAACCTGTGATCTAACCCTTGGGATCTAGTTGCCCAACTCTTCTCTAGCTCACCAACTTACAAAATGTCGTAGTTCTAGCCTTTCTCACTCTTTCCTTTGTCTCTTTTCATCGGTCTCTTGCCTAGACTTCCTAGGTACTACTTATACATATTCTTGGCTTATCAGCCATTACAATATCTTGCAAAAACCCTAACCCTAATGTAGTTAGGTCTCCCTTGCATGCGCGCCTCGCACGTGTTTCTTTTCCTTCCAGCTGTCTTTTCTTCCACTTCATGCTTTTCTCTCCCAAAATGGCCTTTTCCCCAAAATGGGTCTTCGCCCAACAAGGGGAAAGCTTCCCCTTCAAATCCACCTCCACACACACCCTTGTCATTCGCACTCAATGAATTTCAATGACCATCAAGGATAAGAACTTTGCCAAATCTGTGGGTAAATAGATCAACAAAAGGGTGCATGCCAACAAGAAAGGATGGGAATTCCATCCAAAGTAGATAATGGTCCTAGCCATGATCCTCTAGATTAAAATCCTCCCTCCAAGACTAAACATAAGAAAGGGATTTGGCAATATTCTAGGTTCCAAACTATAACACCTAGCAAGCTGTTGAATTCAAGTTGAACAATAGGTAGACATACTTCGATGTTAATCCCAGATAATAGTTCAAGGAGATCCCCTTGCCCCCCTATTTCAACAGGGACCACTAGTTAAAGGCTTCTTTGTTTTACATTCAGTATAAAAAGAACAAAATAACCCCTCGAGTCTCCAAATGCATCTACCCCTCAAAATACTCCTTTTTATGAACAATGAAAGAGTTGAAATATTATAGATCTAGAGGGGGCTTGGAATCATTATTAATTGAACTTTGTAAAGGAATATATGTCCCCTTAGTAAGAGGCTCCACTAAAAATTGTACGAGTCTCTCATAGTAATAGGTAGATCATACCCCATCACCCAATCCTAACCCATAATCACTAAAACAGACTCTTTAGTTGAAGAAATAAGACTAAACCCATCCAAGGAAGGAACATTGCCCTCAATACACAAAGTCTCAAAAACTAGCATTGAGTTGAGCACATGCTTTATGGATGGGCTCAATCCCCACAAATTCTTCCTCCATAGTATCCACATTCCCCATGGATGGAAGGGATGGCCACTCCTCCATTGGCTTATGCAAATTAGAACCCTCATAACCACAAAACTTAGCATTTAATGAAAGGATTGCAACTCGCATAGAGCCATCACCATCAGAGCAATTAAAGGTAATGGATTTCAGGCAATAATTCTACTTAGTCTAACTTCATCTCCGATAATCACTGTCCACCAAAGGAGCCCTTGAATTCCCTCAATCTCCAAACAAAACTTCAATACCTAAACTCCCTTGCATAACATTCTCAAGCACTTCTTGTAAACATGTAAAGCCGAAATATTACCTTTACCCATTCACATGGTTATGCCCTTTTGTGAATTCCAATCATTTGTATGACTTGGAAGCCCTTTCCCATGCATGGTTGTGCTATTATGCTATACACATATGACTTTCACTGCAATCTTTACCTACTAGGCATTCTTACATGTACAAATTGCATCTGTACCCTCTATATGCCCTTCAATTCTTTTTCCTATCCCATCGCATTCATCCTCTCCTTGAGAGATTATTTATATAATAATTAATATTTTCTATTTATTTATGTGAAGAAGATGATGATGATGATGATGACTATGGTTGGAAGAACAATTTTGGTTTATCCAAACTTCAAAGAAATATAGATGAAATTAATTAATTAATTTTAATATATCATATGATAAAATATCATGTTAAACTTCACTTAAACCAATTTGGCTTGTTGTACATGTGTTAAGCCCTTTGTTAAGGGAGGAAAACCAACTACAGGAGGTCAAACACCTTTCGTCATGGACACAAGGGATCTTCACCCATCGGGGTTTGAACTTGGGTAGTTTGTGTGGGGGCACTCCATCCCAACCTTCTTATTATTGTAAAAAATACATATTATTTCTTCCCATTGTGTTTTAAATCTAGTCCAGCTCCTAGTTTCACTATGAAGCTAATGAGTGATTGTTCTTATTTTGACAATATTAATTTTGTTCTCACTACAACACAAAGATATCTTCTAGCTTGGGGTCAGTAATCTCTTTATAGTACATTACTTCCCGTATTCTCAATTTCTTCACTACACCACAAATTCTCTTTAAATATATTTGCAATAGTATTTTTTTTAGTTTCAATATTATAAAGTGTTATGAGGAAAATCTCTCTATGGCCAGGGTGAACCACAAGAGATAGGTATGACTGTAGAAATCGACTCACATATGCTATATAAACTAATGTGCAAGAGAGATAAGAAAGAGGCCTACCTCGTCCAAATGTTTGATGATGTCCACAGTTGAGCACTTTGACCCAAAGCTTTATACCTGCAACAAGTTCTCAACAAACAAGCAAAGCAAGCATATAATAATAATATAAAAGGTTAGCACAATAGATATCATAATCCATCAATATACAAAACAAACATGCCCATGGATCATAACACATATATTTGCAAGATATCAATTGGACGGGAAAGGAGTATTTCTATTAATAAATGATCAGCATAAGTGAAAACATTACAGACTTCCGTGTGGGCACGGTTCGAAACTAAGAAACTGAGTTCCTTCCAACTAGGCCTCCACCACTTCAATCCTCCACCAAAGGCAAGCTCATATAAGGGAGACAAAGAGGTTATCCATCAATAAGGGAAGAGCTTGGGGGTTGAACACTGTGTTCAGACTTAAAGGACAAAGGGATGCAGACTCAATA